>JAPMOQ010015486.1:421962-456041 GCA_026543055.1 Argiope trifasciata | reverse complement strand
GTAAAGGGTTCTAAAATTTTCAATTAAATCACATATTCATTAGCCTTGAAGTAATTCAGGGCATTGATTGACCTGAAATTAATATTTTCTTTAAGATGATGGACGGAAAGTTCTAAAAGTACACCTTTTCCTAATAATATTCTTTAATTTTATAAATCAGTCAGTTTTAACCATCGGTTATGCTTCCAAAATATTAAAACAAAAATTTCGATGATGTTGCCAAAATATAAAATGTGTTTTTTAAAGAAAGCGAGAAAGGGGGAAAAAGTATTAAATTAATGATACAGATATTGCAAACGATTATAGAAATATGCCATTAAGTCGGGATTTCAATGCATATAATGTCTAAATTCAATCAGGCTTACCGTAAATAAAGATGATTTATGGAATAAATGATTTAGATATTGCAAACGATTAAAGAAATCTTTGCTTTGCATTTATTTTTTAAAGAATATATCACATTTTATGTTTCTTTTATTTTATCCAGTCACGTGCTGAAAGTTGTATTGCTTTAGATTTATTTGCGATGATATTTTTTTTAATTTGAACTTCCGGCATTCTTTTATTTTATCTAGTCACGTGCTAAAAAAACATGGTTAAAATATTTCTTTAAAAATTCGTTAAAAGTAGAAGCTTACGTTATAAATTAAAACACTGATACCATTAGAAAGCTAATTTTTTAATCTTTAAATTGATGTAAAAATCATGTTTATGCGATCATATTTTCGGAAGTTATAGCGGAAAAACGTCGGAATTTCGCTTAAATTTTAATTAATTCAAATTCTAATTAAAAATTCGAAAAGAGGGCTCAGAGGTGCACATGTGCTCCAAGGTATACATGTACCAAATTTGGTAGCTGTAGGTCCAACGGTCTGGCCTGTAGAGCGCCAACACACACACACATTGAGCTTTATTATAAGTATAGATAATATATATTTTAATATTTCCATTGGACAACATGACATTGTCCATGTGCATTTCTCTATTAATAATAAAAGATAATGTTGCTTTTTAATAGATCGTATTATTTGGTATGTAACTGCCAAGTGTGTCGCAATAATATTTTGATAGGAGGGTATGTTCATCTCAAAGAGAATTTAAAAAATGTTAGTTAATTAAAAATAAAAAGAGAAGACATTTTCTCATGGCATTTTAGCACAATACTCATTTTTATTCTGAAAGAAAAAAAAAAAAAAAACAGTCGACTGCAAATTTGATTAATAATAGTTAATAAAAAAATGTTTTTTTTAAACGATGTCTCTTATAACTTTTTATTTTATTTGTTAAAGGAAATATATTATCTTAAAAAAAAATGCTATTTTGTAAGTTATTCAATTGATAGACATTTTTTTGAAATTAAACTGAACGAATTATATTAATGCCAAAGATGGGATGAATATATACTACCACGCAGAAAAATAATGTAATTCGAAGCAAGATAAATATTATGTATATTAATATAATATTATGACAAATGTTATGTATTAGATATTAATGTATATTATTTGAACATTTGGTATGTAGCAGATTCAAACATGCGGTTGATCTTTTGATAAAATCAGGCCACAAATCTGTGAACTTTCGTTTTCAAAATTGATATTTTACCCTTACAATCTACAACAATATATTTATTTTTGAAATGAACGACTCTTGAATATTATTTCGAAACTCTTCTCGCAGCTGACAGGGATATTAGTTCCTCGAACGCCACAGAGACAAATGTTAGAACATTTTTAAAATCAAATATGACATCAGTAGAAAAATATAATGCTACAAACCAGGGTGACTTACGCTGGACCATAAATGACACTGGGACGAAATAACTGGATTGTGAATTGGACGTCACTTACCCATGCTACACATTATCAAGTGAAATTTTGAAGAAATACTGCCGACAAATGTAAAGATTTACACTGAGCTGGACTCAGAAACTGATATTCACACAATAAAGTACAATTCCAGTTTTGCGATTCTAATGATTCAGACGGATAACAGCACAACGAGACTGTAAATGCTAGAAATTTCAACCCTTGAGGTTGCCTCAAATTTGATGTGAAATCACATGCAAGACAACTCACTTATTTTCATATCCGGTTAATTTAAGTAGATTTTGAGTGGCAATCTGTAATAACCGGAGTTTCTGTTTGGTCACTGAAAGCATCTTGAATAAATTTCGTGTGATAACAGTAGATTGATCGTTTTAAGACCCTTTTCATTATTGTATTTTCATGTGGAAGATTTAATTTTAATTTTTCTAACATTGAAGTTTATACTGATGTTTTCCAGTTGATTATAAAAAATACTTTTTACTAAATCTTAAAGCTTAACGTATAAATATTGAAAAATGACTGTCATGGAGTTTTTCGGCTGTGCTATGATAGCGTTTGGTCCATCTGCAGCTATGTTAGCTATAACTATAGCGAAAGATCCTATAAGAATAATTATCCTTATATCATCGTAAGTGTTTTCCTATCTATTGTTTGCTAATTTTCTGTACATAATTTCGTAGATGTTCCTTTGTTATACTGTTAACTTTATTATGAAACCAACTTTGTACATTTAAATATAATGTTGTTTATTGAAAATTGTTATTTTTTTTGGATATCGAGGCAAACGAGTAAAACAATCGAATTCAGAAATAAATTATTTAAAAAAATGAATAAATTAACATAAAAAAATAAAATATCTAAGACATAATATTTTTAACATATTTTTTTGGACTTCAAAACATGACCTGTATTTCAAAAGATTCATTTTATTTATTAAATTGTATTATATATGTAGATATTTGAAGTTGATTGTTGTAATGTATAACCTAGTACTAATTTCTATGTTAATGTGACTATTAAATGAACAGGTAATAAGTATCATGAGTTTATATATGTATAATTTGTAAAATAAGTGTTGTGATTAATTTATTTTGTTTAATTTGTAAAATTATTATTTTCTTTTTCAGTTGCTATGGTTGATTTTCAATCTTGTCATTCAAAATTAGAGTGTTCTATGAATGTACTTAAGAAATAAATTATATTTGATATTTATTTTTCAGCAACTTCTTATTTATATCTTTATTTATCTTATTTATATCTAGAAATATTTTTATTTGTTAGTTTCTTGAATGAATAATACATAATAAACAATACTTGAAAAAAAAAGTATTGAGATATATTTGTTCTAACTAGCATTTTCAAAAAGCTGCTCTTTAATAAATGTTTGATTTAACATTGTAGTAGATACATATATTAATCTACATTAATTGAAATAAAAAGTTGTATAGTTATAATTTCAGTGTAGTACTATTTTGGGCACTATAAAAATCCAAATTATTAAACATTTAAATTTTTTTAAATATATATATATCCAAAGAAATAGTAATTAGATTAATTTTTGCTTTTAGTGAATAATATGATTTTTTTTTTGTTTTTTGTTTCAAGTAAAACATATTTCTATTAGTGATATATATACATGATTTGATTGAAATATTTTAAAATAAATTTGAAAATATTAGTAATTAAAGTACATATAAAAATTATGAAAAATTATAGACCAGTATTTTCAGAAAATCAGTTTTTACTCAATAAATATAAAGATATGTCACATATCAATTTTTGAAAGCATATTTAACTATAAGAATTATATATATATATATATATATATAAATTAGAGATGGTTTATCATAAATATTTATTAAAAGTATTTAATTAAAACATTTGTAACATTATAATTAATTTCACTTATGCTTTCATTCAAAACAATATCAGCATACAGATTGAATTGTGGGAAACTAAATTTGTTATGAACTTTAAAATTAAATATGTTTGAAATAGTTTATTTCCAATTTTTTAATATTTTTTTTATGTGCCAAACTATTATTTATTTAAATAGAGGTTAAAAGTAGGATAAATTATTCTGCTGTATGTTAATAAATTGAGTGCCTCTTATTTGAAATTATTTTTCTAATAACTGAAAGCTATTAAATTAAATTAAGATACTGAGGTAAGTGAAAAAAATATCAATAAATGTAGTGTCTCTTCTTTGCAATCATATTTCGTATTACTTAAAAATTATTACATTAAGAAAATTAATGCCTGAAAGATATAAAACTGTGGTTTTGATTGAAACCTGATAAACCAATATATGTGGACAAAATTTACTATGATGCTTGCATACATATTTTTAATACGATTGCTAACATTAGTAAATATTTATTCTCATTATTTCACCTGTCTGAAGTATTGGGTATTAATTTGCTTAGATATTGTCTTTAAAAATTTTAATTTATTTTTGTCATATATTAATGCAAATTTTGTTTGAATTTTTTATGTAGGGAGTGAAACAGACTTATAAAAAAACAAAGCAAATCTGTAAATTGAGTTTAATTCAAAGTAGAATATTAATTTACTGGTTTTTGGACATAAAAAAAATGCATAAAATATTTTAATAAATTGCTTCTTTCACTGAAAATCAATATTTGATAGTTTAATTAAATGGATTTTAATACACTGATAATTTTAGTTGTTAAGTTTTATTTTTTATTAATAATTCATTTTTTAAAATGTAAAAAATATAAAAATAGATAAAAGAATGCCAAAAAAAAAAAAAAAAAAAAAAAAAAAAAAGAATAAGTAACCTTGAATGCAAATGAAAATTTTGAAAACTATTTAACTCTTTAAAGTAAACATATATTTAGTTATAGATGCATTTAATTTTGAAAAAAAAAAATGTACCATTTTGATAGTATTGCTTCATGAAAGCAAAAAACTTCTGGATTTTAGCTTTTAACATGGCTGGAAGTAATTTTTAGAAATAACTAACATTCGAGTTATAACTTGAAATCTTCAGTTGAATTCAAAATTTTACTTTTTAAAGTCGCATGATTAAATATTTATTCACGATTAAGTTTGATTTTTGAATTTGTCATAGTATTTTGCTTATTTGTTGGTAGAAAACTAAAATGAAATTCATTTTTGCTATTATTATTTTATGTATATTAAGATATATTCATGCTATTCTATTATCTTTTTGAAATGCTGATTCTTTTTATCATTTATTATGAAACTTTTATATTATTATATTTATTATGTATTGGAGTTATAATTAAAAATTTTGTGGATATACTATATGTGTAAGATATATTGGATATATCTATGGCTTCTTTGTTTCACATACTTTTGTATTTTCATTAAAGTGTGTAAGAAAGTATTTTTATAAAAGTATTATTTTATTACTTATATGTTATTATTATTTTGTGTTTTGATTATTTTTTTAAAATATTTATTACAGGGCATTTTTTTGGCTTTTGTCGTTACTGTTATCATCTATATTGTGGAATGTTGTAGTCCCTTTAAGAAAAGAACTAGCTTTTGGTGTAGTTTTCTCTGTAATATTTCAAGAACTATTTAGATTCCTTGTGTACAAAATCTTAAGGTAAGAAATTTTGATACTTTGGTTTATTTTTTATTTTCAGAGTTAAATACTACAATTAAATAGTTAGAATATATTATTATCAATTCGTTATTATAATAATTAAATATCTATATTAGATAGTGTCAATTAAATAATTAGGGAGGAACAACAACAAATATTAATTGAAATTTAATAATTTTCTTCAAACATTTTCCATGTTTTTTTGAAAATTATAACTTTTATTAAGTATTTAAAAATTAATGTTTTATTTTTTCTTACAGAAAAGCAGAAGTTGGTCTTAAAAAAGTTCAGGAAGTTGGTGCAGATGGTCCGTCAGTGTCCAGTAACAGAGTTACTTTAGCATATGGTAAGTACATTGTTAAAATTATGATTATTCCATTTACTTTTTCTCTGGCTGTATGATATTGGACTAATGTCAAAATTATTATTTTTTCTCTTTATTTCATATCTAATATTTAATTTATCTCAATTTTTTTAAAGATAAAATTTATATCCATTAAAGAGATGAAATCTCCCATCAGCAGTAAGCTGTTATTAAGTAGTTATCTTAATGACTTCTGGCTTTCTCCATGATTACTGTACTTTCTTTTATTTAAGGACAGGGATTTCTTTTCAGGAGCATATGCTGATTGTATTTCTAATAATATGAGACCATTCATATAAGTATTAGCTGAATATGTATGAGTTGTAAGATGCAAAAAGGATTATTGACACTCTCTGCTGAATTATAAAATATCTGTAGAGCAAACAGTGCTAAAGTAAAAAGGAAAATATTTCTCTGACTAATTGGGGGAAAAAAACAAACAACCCACACATTTATGTTAGAGCAGCAGGCATTTGTAGCAAAATGATTGCCTTTCAAATCAACATGGTTTCCTGCTTCTTGTATATATGTGTGATTCTTAATGTTGAGGAAATAGGGTTTGATAATATATCATTGTCAGTTATTGTTCCTTTTTGAAAGAAAAAAATATATTTTCATATGAAAAACTGTGTATAAAATATACTATGGAAAAAAAAAGGCTGACGTTGGCACGATTAATAGTATTGATAATAAAATCTTATTAAAATCCAGACTTGTAGGTATGATTGGTTCAAAATTTTTAAAAACAAATTTTGCTTTTGATGTGTATGAATTAAGTAAAGCTAATTGCTAGGTATTCGGGAAACAGTTTTTTTTTAGCAGAATCATATAGGAATAATATAAGAATTAAAAAAAAAAGGAAAATGAGCATTAAATTTGATAAATAGGACATTGAATAAGTAATTTGTAAAACTCTTTACAGTTAAAAGGTTTGCAGATAAGTTTTAAAACTTATTTTTATTAAATTTTACTCAAAGTATTTAGTTTGATATTTTCTACTGTTATCAATCTGTTTACATAATTTGTAATGTAAATCTTCTTTAATTAATTGTTTAATAGAACTCGTAGGATTAAAATTTTATCATACTGTATAGAAAAAAAGTAAAAATTTCAATTTTAGGTGAAGTCATAAGAAGTATAAATTCACTGTGGATATTTGTTGCTAATTATTTTAAATGTATAAATTCAATCTCTACATAAACTAACAAAGAAAAGACTTTAATATCTTATAATTCTCTTAAATATTTTTATTTACCTCACATATTTATTCTCATCATGATTCATTCATTTTTTTATTACTTTACATTCATTTTAAATATAGTACTTTAAAAATTTAAATATATTGCTCTAACATTAAAATTCACTGAAAGAGACATTCTTTCTCATTACATTATTATAATTATTGTTATTTATTTTAAATTAGTTTATACAATTTTTGATTAAAAAATGGATGGGCTTGAGGTACAAAATACTAAGAAAAGTGAAATTTATAGGAAATATTCCTTTTGATCTTAAGTAAATTATTAACTGTAGGATCTGAAATAATGCAATATTTTTTAGGGCTTTATATTTATCTACTGTATTTGCCTTTTTTAAAAAATATAAATAAATTACATTCTGTTACAATTTTTTAAATTTTATTTCAAAAACTTGAAAGTTTAAAAAATAACTAAACTCAATTGAATAGGTAAATTTCTTTCATCCTTTCAAGTATAATAAGGAATTTGTATATGGAAAATATCCTTGTACATGAAAGTTTTTTTAATATTTAATTGTATTTATTTATCAATGAATAACAAAGTTTTTAAATTGTTTTTCTATTATTCTTAAATAATAATTAAAAAAATTATTTTATCTTCTTAAATTTCCTGCTCTACTCTAAAATATGTTGCATAAAAAAATTGTAGGCATCTGAAAAGAATTCCATAAAAAGCTTTATGTTTGTATAGAAATGTTAAAAACATTAAATAAGTAAAGTACTCTTTTCATGTTTTTAGAGCAAATTTAATTAAGGTATCACTCAGTAGTGAGTATGTATAGTATGTATGTAGAATAGTATAATGTTTCTTTTGCTTCAATTCTTTGTTATGATTTGTTTCATTTAACACTACATATTCAAAAGTTATTAGTAATTTTAATTTATATTTTAATTATTGTTAAAATTGCTGATAAATATTTATTCTAGTTGCTGGCCTAGGATTTGGTGTGATGAGTGGTTTATTTTCATTAATAAATGTTTTGGCCGATTCAGTTGGTCCAGGCACAGTTGGATTAAATGGTGATTCACGTTACTTTTTCATTACATCAGGTAATTAAACTTAATAATTTTTTTGTAATTTTTACTATCATTTATCAAATTAAGTATTATGTCCTGATTCTTTTTCATTATTTATATATAAAAATAAAGAACAATTTTGAGGTTACATCTCTGAAAAATTGTTATGATTACCATCTTATGATAACTTACTAATTAGTAGCAATAACATGCTTTTGAAGCTGCACATTATTATTAATCTTTACTTTTTTTAATTTGACTATAGTTTTTCTTTCGATTAATTTTTGTAGTTCCTTATTTTATCAATTTGAATTGTGTTTATAAAGATTATTGAAATTAGATGTTTTTATATGATCTCATTTAAAGAAGTTAGAAGTTTATATTTCATATAAACTGAAAGTTGCATGCAACTTTAAATAAACTAAGATAAATCTAACATATCCATGCTACAAAAGGAAAAAAAAAAGTTTTTAATAAATGAGAAATATAAAATCTGTTGATTGTGTGAAGTAAATGCTTTTGATTTTGAATATTGTTTTCATTTCAGTTTGCTGAATCTGATACTAAAAAAGCTTTGTTTAGATAATTACTTTTGAGAACTTTTCACAGTTTTAATTGATAGCTTGTACATTCTGAACTATATGTATTTCTTTGCTCTATTTTATAGCATTTACAACATTGGCTTTTACTTTGCTCCATACTTTCTGGGGAGTTATTTACTTTCATGCCTGGGATAATCGCAGTTATGCAAAAATTGCTTATGTTTTCTTGTCCCATCTTCTGATATCAACTTTAGTAAGTTTTTTCCTTTTTTTTTTAAACAAATTTTAATTTTGTACCCTAAAATTATTTGTTAAGTATTATATTTCAATTTATCTTATAACTAACTACAAACTGTTTTATGAGAAATTGTTATTTTTAATATGGTATATTGATAATTTGTTAATTTTAAATATTCCATATAATTTTATTCTGTTTAATGAAATTTTGTCCTCATTGCTCTATTAAAAATAATCAGCTTTCACTGGGTAGTATTATGCGTAACTATCATACTATTTTAATTTTATGTAATTAAACATATGTAAATTATTCATGAATAAATTATTTAATAATGTTAAAATTTACTGAAAAATGAAATTTCTGAAAAAAGAGTTTTGATTCATTTTTATGTATTATTATAATAAATAAAAGTTGCAAGAACTCTTAAAATTTTTTTGTTTGCTTAAATGAAGCTTGAAAAAAAATTATAAACATTTGAAACAGCCTGTAATTTATGGCCAGCATGCATTTGGAAATTTAATTAAATTTATTGCACCTAGCTTATTTTAAAATAATTTTTAAAAATTACTTTATTGTGTGATGCTTTTTCATCAAATAATATTTGAAATTGTATCAATTTTGTTTGTTTACTTATCTGTTTATGTGTATTAATGAATTTTTCTATGAACATAGATTACTAAATTATTATATTCTGACTCTTAGTAGATTTCTGATTTCTCAATTTTAGATCAATTTTTATTTAAAAATCCAATCCCTTATCATATGCAATTCTTGAATTGACAGACTTACAATTTGATATTTAAATGTGATGCTACCTTTACAATTCTCATTCATGTTTATTATAATGCTGGAGGAAATGCATTTTTTTAAAAAAATTTCCTTTAGTTTTTTCTCCTTCAGTTTTCTTTGAATTTTACTTGAAGACTGGTTTAGTATATAATTGTGATTATTGATAGATTTAAATAATAAATGCAAAATTAGATCAATTAATCATAAAATTTATTTAATAAAAATGTGGAAGTTCTAATACTTCTCAGTGCTTAGGCATGAAATGCCCCTTCCTGTACTTTTAATTAACTATTTACCAGAAAACTTTAAATGAATGTATTTAAAAATCTTCATTGAAATGCTTCATATTAATTTGGTCTTCAAAAGGATTTTGAAGACCAAATTAATTTTTTTCAATATTTTTCTTCACATCTACTGAGACTATAAATTTCTTCAGAAAGAAAATTGAAAAGCATTTCTGGTCATTTTAAAGAATTCTTAAGTTAGTTGAAAATAGTGAAATATTTATGAATTAATTAGTAGTTCATTACAGAATCATAATACAAAGTAAACCGCTTATGATATTTTTGGATAATAGTTGAATGAGAAAATATTAATTTGAAGAATATAAAAAGACGTATTTGTTATATTCTAAAAATCACCATTGTTAGTATAATTTATTGTTACATGGAAGTAATGTGTTTATTTTTCTCTTAAGTTTTAAAATTTTGGGCATTCAGATATTATATGGATTATTGAATCAGCTGCTTTTATTTGCATGATTCAATATTGGATTGGAGCTTATAATTTTACAATTAGAGTTACTCTTGTCTCTATTTAATTATCTTATACGGCTTCCGAAAAATGTGTTGTTAGTTAAAAAGATTTGTGAATATTGACAGCCTTGATCAAATGGGTTTTTTTATACATCTAAGGTTTGATGCAAGCATCATTTCAGATGTTTTCCATTATTACTTTAATTTGAATCTTGGCTGTACATGTAAGTTATTATTGAAACAAAAAAAAAAAAAAAAAAATAAAATAATTGAATCAAATACAAGAAATTTTGAACGATACTCAAGGGAAAGAAATGCTTAGTTTTAATCACCTACATGCTTGCATATGTGTGAAATGTCAGGGTGTTGATATTGTAGCGAATCGACTTGAAATTATGATAAAATTTTATATGAACATTTCTACGGCAGCTCAGAATGTACTTCATATTTTCGTATGTGACTAAATGTATTGAATAATTCTAAGATGCATCAATGGATCAATTATTTGCATTACTGCATGAATGCTATGCTTTTTTTCTTCTAAAAATTTCTTAAATAGTTTTATTTTTTGTTTAAATTTGTCATCAGAATACTTTCATGAAACAAAAATGGTTCTTATCAGGTCAGAAGTTTTTATTCTGTGTTCTTGAAAGTGAAGACATCAGAAGAAAAACAATTTAGGCTCTTTATTGATTCATGAAATTACTTTTTTTATAATTGTATTGAGATGTAACGTAATAAGTTGTTTCTTGTTAAATCAAAATTATTTGTTTTTTGGATTTTCTATAAGGAATCTTTAAACTTTTATCTCTTTTATTTTGCACCTTTTTTATTTATTTCTTTCATTTTTCAAATGCTTACAAAAAAAGCATCATTATTCAAGTCCCTCAAAAATTTTATTTGAATTCAATGTTATAAGTAAATAATTTAAGTACAATTATAAGTTTTTTTTTTCTGTAACTAAATTCGGAAGTAGCTTTTGCAATGCAGTCAGCAGAATTTGTGGAGAAAATTTTGGGAGGGTTGCAATGCTATCCTCTAGAGGGATTAGTGTGCAAAGGGTTGAGCTCTGTTGTATATATTATTTAAAATTTCCAAAAATTAACCAGTTCTTAATTTTTTTAGACTTTATGCAACCCCCATCATTGGTATGCTGCCTCTATCATTCCTGCTTATATTGTAACTGTCATCAGTGCGGTGCTGGCCTATCAATCTGCTGGTGGTTCTTGGAGAAGTCTAATGGCATCTTTCTCCTCCAAAAATTCCAATTGATAACTAAACTGTTTATTTTAATTGAAGCCAAACCAAATGCAGGACACACATCAGTAAAATCATCACTGAGCTCATATTTGTAAGTGTTTTACATAGTGCCGAAACTTATTTTTTAAATGTTCCGTATATGAAGTGAAAACATGTTATGTGGAATGCTCATGGTTAAATTGTAATGCTCATGATTTTTATATTCCTGCCATAATCTCACTGTAAGGTATACGAGACTGGTTTTATGGCATCAAGTCAAAATACTTCAAGAGACTTTTTTTTTTTTAAATTTGACTTTCAATTTGTGTTCTACTTTTGTAATACAATAAGTGTTATTTTTTATGTGTAGTTAGGTGTTGAGCACCGTATTGCATATTACTAAATTGCATATTTGTGATATATATGTTGTTTTTCTGTATTGCATCATCTTGTTAGTCATACATAAAGTATTACAGTTTTATTATTGTTGCACTCCTCTTTATAAATATAATCTCATCACTATTAATGTGATGATGTGAACTGAAATACTCTTTTGATATTTTTCAGAACTAATGATATTTATTCAAGTTTATCATTTGATTTCCTAAAGTTTTTACTGTTCTGCAAATAAAAAAAAAGCAATATCTTTGAAATAAAATAAGCTATGTGATAAATTTCATTCTGCAGGAAAAAAATGTCTGAGTTGTCCGGAATATAAATTTTTTTTCCATCAGGTTATTTCTAAAAAAAAAAATAAAATTCCAAAACATAAAACATTTATCTTGCTTAAGCACAAAATGAGTTAATTGATAATAATATTTAAATTTGTTGATGAATGTTATTTTTCATTCATGCATGCAATATTGTAGAATATTTCTATCCATATTTCAATGATGTTTATAACAGTGGTTATGTGTACATAAATATAACAGTTGTATTATTCATTGAGTTAAAAAGTAGTTGTATGGTTTCTCTTCAATTACGTGTATCACCTGTTTTTAAAATAATTGCATATGTCAGTATATAACCTGAAATAATATTTAATATATTGAACACTTTTTCTCCCTCTTTTATGGAATGAAGCTTTCAGATTAAAGAATTAAAATAGAAAGCTACTGTAATATGAAAAAAAAATTTGGTATTTCCTCCAAAAATTCCAATTTACATTTAAAAACTTTAAAATAATTTTATTCTGTTTAAAATTTTGTTGTGAACAATTTGATATTTGTTTATTGAAATTATTTTCTTCTATGTTTAACATAAAATTTAAATAGATCATTCTCTTCAAAATTATGCAGGTGGCATGCTCATCATATGTAGATATTCATTCATTATAAAATATATATATATATATTTAGAAATTGATGTAATAAATTCTTTACTGTATAAAAAAAATTGATGTATTAAGTGGACAATCACTAGAATGAAAGAATTCTGAAGTCCTACAGCTTAATTTTTAATAATTGAATAAATTAACTTGCAGTCATGAGAAAATTAGAATTTTGTCTTAAAAATAAATATGTTGATGGTTATCAGTATAAACAAGTAGGAAATTTCTTTTGGATGTATTTGAAATTAAGCATTAGACTCACTATAGTTTTCAATTAGAGATTTTTTTTTTATAATTCAAGTTTGTAATTATATTAAAATTTGATCCATAACTCAAATCCTGTATTGAATTAGAAAGTGATATACAGCATTAAGAGCTTAAGAGCGTAGAACATATTAAATAATACATTTAGTATATAGTTTTTATAACAAAAATACTTTGAAATTTTGTACTTTTTTTCCTGAGTTTATTGTGTAGAGCTCTTTAAAATATTTGCATAATTAGATTTAAAAATGACTTTTATATAGGCCTAGAAATACAGTAAACTATACAACCAAATGAATTGCCGAGTGTATAAATTAGTAATACACATAGGTTTTTTTTAATATTGGAAAGAGAAAATTTGAAATTAAATGAGAGCTGTATTAAATTTATGAATTGTGTTGCAAAATTCGATAATATATTAACTAGTGACATTAAATATTAATATATATATATATAAAAATATATTTCTAAATAGCAAATTGAAGGGCTTTTTCTTTCTTTAACAAAATGGAGAATTTTACATAGTTGTACTTTATTCTATTTCATAATGCTTTATGCTCATTAAAAACAACTCTTAATATTTAAAATCATTTTTATATACCACTAATAACATTTTGAAAAATATGTAGTTGATAATATAATATCATAATTATTAAAAACACAGTGCACTCTAATGGAATTTGACTTTAGTGCTATGGAACTGGTACAACCAATATATTTTTGGATTTTCATTATTTATACTCATTGCAATTTCTCAATTTTAGGAAATTCCAATTTTTTTCAGATAGCCTTATTTTATTTTAAGGTGTTACAATCAAAATTCCAGTTATATATTAGTTAAAGATTTACTATTTATTTAACAGATACTCATATTTTTTTTATTAATTTTAATAAATTAACACTGTCATGAAATATTCCCTTCTGCATTATATATTTCATTTTCATTTATTTATTTTATTTGAATTTGGTTTCTTAACTTTTTAGTAAGATGTGTAGAATGAATGGTTTGAATATGTTCATCTAAATGTAAATTTTCTGTATGTTAAGAATTAAAACAGTTGAAATCAGAAAAATAAATTTCTTCTGAGTCCGGTGTACTGTAGATTATTGTATTATATGAATTGCTGTTTATAAATGGACAATTTATCTTCATTTTTATGGAGTGAATGCAAATACAGTACTTTATTATCGTTTAGTACTATTCTTTAGAATAGTTTGTGGTGTGTTGTATCCTATGTATAAGAAAAATGACTAGATGTTTTTTCCATCCATATACACTTATAGTAATCTAAATTGAAACCATTGCTTTTTTAAAAAAAAGTAATTCTTGTGTGTACAGGTTTTATTTTATATTGGATGTTGTATGAGGATAATACATCTTTGATTGATAAAGTGAAATGCAATCCTGACTCTTTTAAATTGAATAAAGATTTTGGAAAAAAACTTTTTTGTAGACCTTTTTTTTCCTTGTCAGATTTATGCTCATCACTTTAATTTCAAAGTGGAACATTTAAATTTATCAAAACATTTGAAATATTACATTATGCTTGCCAATTTTTAAAATATGCATTCACTCATATCCTTGCCTGGCAATGAAGGAACTAGTTATTACTGAAAATTTTCTGTATTGATAAGCTAAATTAACAACTGTTTTATGAAGTCTGTCAGTAAAACTCTTTGTTGTTGTACACAACAGAAGACAGCTTATGCATGAGAATTGTAGAACTGCAGCACCATCTAAATTTTTTGGGACATTTAATTTTGTAGATAATTAAATCCATCCATAATCTTAGTATCGGAGCACTTAGATAATTTTATCTGAAAAAATAAGAATTTTATAAGTACTTAAACATCTGCAGCAAAAAACAACCTTAATATAGAATTTTGAATTTGATGAAATAAATGAAGTTGGGAATTAATTAAAAAATATGCTAATATAAATATGAAGTGCTTCCAGAAACCATTGAACTTTTCATAAATGCAAATATCAATTTAAAATTCTTATTAAAAGACTTTCATTGCATTCTAAAAGTATTTAATTACACTACAGTTAGTAGTATACATAAAAGTTATACTGCTACATCATCAACATTCAAGTTCTTGAAAAAAAAAACATGAGTTAACAAATATAAAATCATGTTAATTTTCTTCATGTGTCTCTAAACCAGTGATGGGGAAACTTTTTTTAAGACGGGCCAAAGAATAATGCTTAATCGTGAAAAAATTTATGTGTTCTATAAATATATACATATATTATTACATACACTTATTATTTTAATAGTAAAAAAGCAAAAGGTAAGAAAATTATAAGCACAAAATATAAAATGAATTTAGTGTAGTTCTTGATGTGAAGTATTATCACTTTATTTTCTGGTGTCATTACTGGTTGATGGTGCATGAGAAAAATGGAATTGAGACTGTTTTATCAAAATTTCATCATAATCCGGTTCCATTTGCTAAGCAGAAGTTCTTAAAACTGATAAAAGGTGCTCATCTGTAATTCTGTTTCTTAAAGAAGTTTTCCTAAGCTTCATTGTTGAAAAGATTTGTTCGCATATATAAGATGAGCCGAACATTGTCATTATCTTCATTGCATGAGTAATTAGATTTGGGAAATTATCTGGACTTAAATTTTTATAAAATTCTAGTAATGGTACTATATGAAAAGTTTGTTTCAGGAGAGTATTACAGTTCAGTTCTATTAACTCAAGTTGAAATTTTGCATCAACTTCTTCGTAATTAACATTGAATGTGGTCGCAAATGGGGTCTTTCGGAAAAACACAGAACAATGAATCGAAAATGCGAGAGTGTCTGGAAGTTTCGAGCGAAGAGGAGTCAGCTGTTTGGGTCGGATGGATTTGTCCAGAATACTATTGTGTTTTGAATATCGCCGCAGGTAGTTTTTATGCGGGTCGTCACATTACGAAGTAAGAATGGGTTCAAACATTCTCACGACGGCACTCTTAAATGGGCCGGATTAAACCTTTCTGCGGGCCGGACTTGGCCCGCGGGCCGTAGTTTCCCCATCACTGCTCTAAACACTTTCAAATCATTAAATTTTTTCACTAATAACTTTTCTCAACTCATTAGATTTTTGTTAGTGATGAAAAATTTCTGGCTACCAAACTTGTGCCCATAAATTTATATTAAATTTCAGCAATTTTTGTTTTTAATAGATTTTTTTTTTCATAAAGAGAATAAGAAATCAGTCTAACTTTCTTTATGTCAACTCTTCATAACTTATCTTTTAATGAAAATATAACATAGAAACATTTTTTTTCCCCACACTTACTTTTTCTCCATAACATTTATTACTGGTGCAGATTACTAAAGATGTATACAGTCTTAAACATTTTTAACACAAATTATTAATGATCTTGCTTGAAAAGCATACAGTTTTATCGGATATTGTTTTTATAGAATATAAAACTTTCAATAATTTTTCTTGTCATACCTGTGCTGAATTGTGGAATAAGATGCAATATCTGAAAAACCATACAGGCACTAGCAATTTACTGATAAAATAATTTCAATTGAGAAATTTTCAAAACATTAAAAAACACAATTTTTGTTAAATTGACATACCGGGTGGCCAGAAATAAAACACCCCTACTCTGACCTCCCTGGATATCGAACTACTCAGTGTAAAGGCTTGAAAATTTGTGGACATACTATTCAAAAAATGGGGAAACGGATTTCACGAAAAAAAAATTTAGTTCCAGAAATTACCGATAGGTGGCGCTGTACCACTGGACGTATGCTGAAAAGACACAAAAACACGTTTTAAACACATTTTATTTGAAAGTACCAAGCATACATGAAACAAGGACGTTATCGATGCAGGGAATGCTGCTCAATATGGTTCCCTTCCTGAAGATGTAAAATGTGAAGTCTGTGGACAGCTTGTTCAACTGCGGATCGTAACTGGTCATCTGAGATGCTTCTCACATGCAGACTGATACTCTCTTTCAAATCTGCCAAGGTTATCAGACGTTCTCGATAAACAAGGTTTTTTAAGTGTCCCCAAAGCCAAAAATCACACGGATTAAGATCCGGTGAACGAGATGGCCAAGTTGTCGGAAACGCGCGACTGATTATTCTGTCAGTGGTGAAATGTTGGCGAAGAAACTGTTGCACAGGGAGTCCAATGTGTGGAGGTGCTCCATCTTGCATAAAAGTAATGGTGTCAAGGCATTGGCGCTGCTGCAAATGGGGTACAACAAATGTTTCGAGCATCCTTTTGTACCTGTTGGCCGTCACGGTACATGTCTCAAGGCCATTGGAAGTAACCTCTTCGAAAAAGAACGGTCCAAGGATGAATGTGGCTGTGAATCCACACCAGACTGTAACTTTCGGTGAGTGGAGTGGAATCTCTTGGAAGGTACGGGGGTTTGTCGTGTCCCATATGCGACAGTTATGGGTGTTCACTGTTCCACTGAGGTGGAAATGGGCCTCATCGCTCCACAGAATCTGCCACGGCCACGATGCATCCACTTCAACTCTAGCAAGAAATGTCAATGCAAAGGTCAGTCGCATCTCCCTGTCTGTGGCCAGCAATTGTTGATTAGGGCGGATTTTGTACGGGAAACAATGCACCATTTTTCTGAGTACGTTCCACACTGTGCTATAGGGAACACCCAAGTGTCGTGACACTGCACGTGCACTACTGCAGCCTAAAACATTATCCATTGACTGTTCAACAATACCGGTGGCAACATCTTCAACGACATCTGAACGAACCGGTTTGCGTCCTCGACCAGGCTGAACTCCAAGATGTCCAGTTTCCTCGAATCGAGCGATCATTCTCCTGAGAGCTTGTGGAAGCAATGGTCCCTTACGCAAATCCTTAAGTCGGCGAAACTCTCGAAGTGCTGCTGGAGCATTTCCTTTATTCTCGTAAAACAACTTCACAAGCAAAGCGCGTTCTGGCAGCGTGACAGCCATCACTAATAAGAATGACATTCCCCACCTTTTAACTTCTTTTATACCCAGAACATGGCTTCTAACCATGCTTTATGCAAATTTTTCTGGTTACAGTATGAAATTGCAGTTACAACGGGAGTTCTAGCTTCTTTACTATTTTTATTTTCCATAAGGGGCAGAAAAATTAAAAAGGAAGCATGGAAGCATTCCATTCCGCATAAACATTTTAATTTTTATTATTATTTGTGTCTTTTGATCATAGTTCCAGTTGTGCAGCGCCACCTATCGGTGATTTCAGGAACTAATTTTTTTTTCGTGAAATCCGTTTCCCCATATTTTGAATAGTATGTGTACAAAATTTTGAGCCTTTACACTGAGTAGTTCGATATCCATGGAGGTCAGAGTAGGGGTGTTTTATTTCTGGCCACCTTGTATATATCAGATGCATAAAAAGAGAAGTATATCATCACTTGGATACCCTTTAAGAAATGGCTTACTATGTTATAAACCCATGTGAAACCATCTGAAATCTTTCTCTTCGAAACTTTATTGTATATTCCCAGTAAAAAATATGACGCTGGTATCTTTGTCTTAGAGGTAGCGTGTCTTCCCCGTGTTCTGAGCATCCAGGTTTGGACATGATTGCTCAATTTGAGTAGTGTGTGAATGTACCTCCCTGTAAAAAGGGGTTGAGTTAGTGTATTTGACACATGAAGTAACTAAGTCGTATTCTTGATCTTAGCGATATTGAAAAAACGAGATTCTAACTTGGTTTAAATCGCTGACAGATAACTGTCATTAAGTATGTAAAGTTCCATAAGTACAACAATAACAACAGAAATATCACTCCCTCCATTTAGCATAAAAATTAGAGACCTTGACCAAGGCTATTAATACCAAGAGCATGCAGTTTTTTTAATTTTCAGTGTCTTAATGTAAA
Source organism: Argiope trifasciata (assembly GCA_026543055.1). Taxonomy (NCBI): domain Eukaryota; kingdom Metazoa; phylum Arthropoda; class Arachnida; order Araneae; family Araneidae; genus Argiope; species Argiope trifasciata. The sequence goes on along the minus strand of JAPMOQ010015486.1, from coordinate 436,954 downwards.
AAAAAAAAAGAGAATGTTCTCGAAACTGTTCGGGAATTTAATCCAATATTTATGACAGAGCTACAATTTTAGAAATAAGATAACTTGCCATATTTCATTTTTTTTGTTACGATGTTTATATGCATGTGAATTAACATACCGATAGATCGTCAGTTCATTAATGAATTCATTATATGTTAAAACTGTGTGCCAATATAGCCCTTTGCATTTTGAATCATCCTATTAAATAGAACAGACAACAAAATCTTCATGTAAAAGGATTTCATCCAACTCTTGGTAGAAATCTGCAAATTTCAAAACTCCACTTCAAAAGTTTTCACCCTTATGTTATTCACATATATGCATAATTCCAAAAATGTATTAATTAAAGATTTTGGGCAAAATCTGGAGTTCGAATTTTCTGGCGATCACCATTCTTTTAAAATTTGTATATAAAAATATAAAAAAATTTATTTTATTGGCATTAATTAATTTTTTTTTTGATAAGAGTAACAAATGACTTGAAAGTAACTTTAGAGTATCATAAACATTCTACTTTTTGTTTATTTTGGGAAGTCTTGATCCATTCAAATATTGAAATCCACAATGGATGAAATATAAATTGAAGTAAAAATATTTAAAGATTCAATAAAGACGAATTTCTAAATGATGTTGAAATAGCTAAGAAATGCTCGGAAAACAAGTAATCACCAGTAGAAAAACAGCAATGTAGTATTAACCAACACACATGAATATGTAAAATTAAAAAGAATTTATTTCCCTCATCTAACTGCGGGAGGGGAAAAAAAAACGGTAAAAGAAAAACCAAGTAAATAAATTAAAGGTTTTTTTTTTCACCCAATTCTATCAGTATTTTTTTTAAACTGAAAATAAACCTTTTCCACTCTCTAGATATATTAAATATTGAATGATCGGACGCTGCAAAGAAAGTTCAATCTATAATTTGGCAATTCTAGTATGGTGAAATGTTTTTTTGTCTGTCTTCGAAAGTAAGACCCTTATATAAAACCTTTAAAAAAAGTAGTTTTTAAGGACTTTTAATGATACTAAGCACCCTTAGTTTAGTTTCCAAAATTCAGGAGATGTGGGGAAAACAAACAAAAAACCGCTTCTCTTGTAGAAAGAAACTTGAAAGACTCAAGTAATTTAACTCAGAACTAATTTCTGCCATATCACCAAAATGGAGCACATTTTTCTGCTGCATAGTTTGTGCAAGGAAGAAGATTCAGATTGAAATACAATACTTTCTTTTTGATGGAATGGGATAAATTTTTTTAAAAAGGTTTTTCTGTTGAAAAGAATTTTTTAACAGTGAACTTTAAGTATTTAATATTATTAATAAAAAAAATTAAAAATAACATACTGATTTCAAATTTATAAAAAATAATTTTCATTAATTTTCTCTATCTTATTTATAATTCAGCTGCAATTGCTTAAACCTTTATAAATGAGACTAAGGAATGCAAGATTAATTCATAAAAACATTTAATTTGGAATTGAAATTTAATTATTTTTAATAACTGTTAAAATTATCATTGCTTAATTATAGTTTCTTTATTAATACACATATATTTAAATTGTTCAAAATTAATTAAAAAAAATGTTGTTAAATATACTATGTAAAAAGGCATTACTGTATAAATAGCATAGACCAGAGGTTCCCAACCTTTTTTGAACTGGCGCCCCCTTTTCTAATGAATATTTCAATATCGCGCCCCTCCCACTCCAGATAAATAAGAGCGCAGATAATGTATGGTGAAAACAAGAATTTAAAAAAATTCTAATAGATAGAATATTGTTGGAATTGAAATGCTACTGAATTTCTTCTTTATTTAAAAATTGAGGAATAAAATTTTTAGCTTACCTGTCATGAAGACAGGCAGGGATTTTGAGGATACGAATTAATTCATAATAAACTATAGCTTTCGAAATAAATAGATTGTCAGTTTCAGAGACCCATCAAAACGCATACTTAATTATATTAAAAAGTTTTTTTAATCAAAATTTAAAGACATCAAATTTCTAACTTCACTAATGAGAAGGTTGAATTTGATGCGTTTTAAGAAGCTTGTTAATATCAGGCTCGATTTCCCTTAAAAACAATCGTAAGTGGCCGCGTTCAATAATATGGAGCTGATTTCTCTTTTTCGTTACCAATGTTGCCTCAGCACTAAATCCACATTCTGCTAAATATAAAGAGGGGAATGCTATCAGAAGTCGTTGAACAATCGACCATAATCCTGAATGCAATTGCTAAATAGACCAAAATTCTTGAATTTAATTTTTAGATCCTCATTTGTCGGCAGTTCTATTAGTCCTTCTTCTAACTGAGGTGATCCTGCTGAATTGACATAGGATCCCAAACCCAGTCTGATATGTCCATGTTAAAAATGTCCTGGAATCATTCCTTGAAGTTATTGAACACTATATTTGGTTAATCTTCTAACCTCCCTTCGTGCCATATCAACGCCTCTAATTTTCTCTGGGTCTTTTACCACCCCCCAGAAAGCTACAAACGCCCACAAGGGGGCGTTATCGACCACATTGGGAACCTATAGCATAGACTGTAGCCAACTCATATGTATGATTAACTAAGATTTTGTTTCCTGAGGTTATCAATTTTAATTCCATTGTTCCTAAAAGAAGCTATGGGTTATAATGTAATGTTGTAGGGGCAGAGTATCCTAAAAGGACAATGATAAGAATTATTTACCCTGCTCTTATCTTGAAACAAAATGTAAGATAAAAAAACATGCAGACATATGCCATTTCAAAAATTTAAAAGTCACGTAGCTTGTTAAATTAATAATTGAATAGAAGCAGTTCCAAGTTTTGTCATTTCATATCTAAGGGAATATTTTGAGACAAACCTTTTAATTTCGAATTATGATTGGATAATACATAAATAGACATTTTCTTCTCAATACTAATGTACCATATTCAGGAGTTGGAAAAAGTCACACAACTTTTTTTCTAATCACACACACACTAGTTAGCTGATTTTTTAAGTAGTATTAATCACTAAATAGTTGATACATGTTTAAGTTGTTTTTCAGTAAAAGTTCTATATTTTCAGTGAAAATATAATGACTGAATCATGCAGACAATTTATGATAAAAAATATGATAATTTCATACATAATTTAAAAGTCCAGTGAGCTTTTCTGTAACATGTCTATTTAGATGGTCATTGAAGGTAATGATCTACAAAGCCAAATAGTAATAATTCCAGTGAACTTAATTATATAACAAAATCTAGTTTGGTCAGCTGGAGAAAGTTTGTACTGAGATATGTATTATATTCTGAAAAAAATAATTAAAATTTCTTTTGTGAAATTCACTAATGTTTTTTACAGGTAATATCTTTTTACCCACAAAAGTGAAGCTATTATTTAGTTTTTAAAACTTGCACTCACCTCATTATATTGGATTCTTCAAATCAGACATGCTGTAGATAATTTTATTTTATATAATTAAAAACTGTTTTAATATGTATGGCAAAGTCATCAAAATGTAAAATTAATAAAAGTAAAAATCTTGGAACTTCTTGTAATTAATTGGCAATAAATTTGTCAATTGTTGCCAGTTGTAATTGACTGACATTACTTCAGATTAAATATGGTATATAATATATAAAATCATTCTCTTTTATAGTAATTTTTAGAGTATTTTTAAATGATTAATTCAGATTACACATAAGTACTTAAAATTATTATTTATGATGAATAAATTCTTTTTGTAAAGAGTGCAATACTCAAAGTAATACAGTTTAATTTCAGCAGTTTTTTTTATTTGTATTTAAAAAAAGGGTTGAGATAAATTGAGTGATTTTTAAAACCTTTTATAACTGACCACGTCAATTCGAATAAAAGATATAACTTCTACAATAAAATTTTATCGATTTCCCTTATATATTTACAGAATATGCAATTTATTTTAATTCCGATATAATGGATTGCATAGTGCAAATATAATAAAATAAAATCAGAATAAATTAGTCATAATATTATTAGGAAATATTTAAATTTTACAGCTTTTGTTACTAAGAGGCAAAGAGGAAACAAAAGAAATAATTTGTTCATACCCTACCCTCTTTGTAAAATGTATTATTAGTTTTCTGATTTTTTTTTAAAAATTATACATTAGTGAATTTTATAATTTTTCTATTAAAATTTCAAACATATTCACAAGAAAAAAAAAACAGCAACACCATAAATTATTTTCCATTTTTTTTTCCACTCTACTTTGGCTTCAGATTTTATAAAATAAATATTTCATGCAACGTCTATGACTATTAAAATTCCACTAATTGAAAAATTAGTTGAATTTTATTATTTATTAAAAAACTACTAATTAAAATATAACATTGCAATACTAACATATTTACATTCTAAAAAATTACTTAACATACAATCAAGATAAAATATATTAACAGTTACTATCAATTAATATCATGGAGCTTTATAAATCTGTTATTTTAATAAGACAGATGGAGATATTGAGAAAATTGAAGGAAATGGCCAATAAACAATATTACTTACATTAATATTTTAAAATTCAATTAATAGAATATTCTCAATTCAAAATATCAATATATGCAAAGCCTTCATTTTTTCTTTTCAACTGATGGAAAAATGCAAAACTTTCCATATCATAAAACCCCTCTTATTTCAAAACATTTTTTTAAATTCCTTATTTTAAGTTTTTTAAGATTCACAGCAAAGTTAACAAGCTTCCCCCCCCCCTCCTTCTTTTTCAATTAATTCGTATTGAACAATGAAAGGATAATCCCGCTCTATATTATTTTAAAAATAATTTTATAGATAGTATTATGTGACCTTTTGATGTTTGAATAAATGGAGTAAAGCTTTTATTTTGCTTAATCAAACCAAATGTTCTATGAGAAATTTGAATACCATTAATCTTTAGATTACAATTAAATAGAATCTCAATTTATCCATTTAAATGCTGTCTTTTTATATCACTAAAAAATATTTGCTAATTTTGTTGCCCCCAATAGTGTAATCCATTGATTTATTTATTTTGTTTCAGAAATTCAGTCATCTCACGTGTAGTGGAAACAGCATAAGAGAGTGGCAATTAAAGATTCTTTTAATTAAAGAGACAGATATTCATTGTTTTCAAAATATATTTGTTAATATTATCATCACAGTAGTCAATCAAATAGTTTTTGATTAATAATCCAAATTCTTATCTACTAAATGATCATGGTAGTTTTGATTTATCAAAATTCTTATCTATGATAAGTTAAGATGGAGAGAAATCCAGCATCTTAAAAAATACTTATTATGAAAAATTTTGTTTGTTAGGGTTTCCATATAAGCAATTTAATTAACAATGCTTTTATCTTTTAGTTTTCCAATTATATACAAACATATTTAGAGTTTTCTGACACATATCACTATCTAAATATTTTTCAACAAACTTTAGTATTTAAATAATTGTGAGAGTCATTTCATAAGAAATGTTACTAAATCTTCAACACAAAGCTCTAAATATTGATAATCGGAAAAATTGCAAGCTTTTTAAATAGTAATATAGGGTACTCTAGTTTCAAAAGGTGGTTATTTCATTAGCAGTACCAATCTTCATTAAGATTTGATTATTAGTTATCTCTAATAAATAGTAGCTTTTGTCTGGAACTCAGCAAATGGAAAAATATAGTTCATTCAATTAATTGTTTTTAAAATTCCTTCTTTTCTGGAACATATGATTAAAACATATAGAATGAAAATATAAATTTCTTGTAATCTAAAAATTATTTTTTATGGAGCTCGGACCAATAATTTCATATTTTATCTATTCATATATGAGGAAAGTGTTAATTTCTATACAGCACAACATTAATGCCATTTTGTTGGCTTAATATGAAAGAGCATTACTTCAAATATTTTATACCATAGATAGTGTTACTTGACATTAAACAAATAATTTGCATAATAAAGAAAAAAATCTAAATATTTTTCTGGAATAAAACATTATTTTTCCAAATTTTATAATTAAAATATAAATTAAAAAATACTGGAGAACCGAGTATTAATTAATTAATCTCAGTCTTCAGAAAATAAAATTTCATGTTTAATTTGTGCTTCGTTTAACATCATCTCAATTTCTGTAATTTCTCAAAAAATATTTATTCTAATAAAATGCACATGCAATAATGACTAATTCCAAAATGACTGTTCATTTTAATTAACTAAATACTGAAAGTAGGAGATTAAAGTTAATTGACAAAATGTTCTAGGTACTGATCATAGAAGGTAAAAATCATACTGATTTTCACTTTTAGCCGTTACTTTAAAAGGGGGAAAAAAATCTTCTTTGTTGTATATTTTATAGTCAGCTGGTTTGCCATGAATAATGCGTTAAAAAATTATCAATTAAATACTTACATACCATGTTCTCTTTATCACTTATCAGCCAAATATACTTAAACTTCAAACTTTCATAGTCAATTAACTCATATTATTATAGAAGCCTTACGATTATTTGTTCATTGCACTATACATCTCTCTTTCAATCAGCTGTTGTGGTATTATATATTTTATTTTATCCAGTGACGTGCTGAAAGCTATATATTTTTTAGATTTAATTTGCAATAATAGTTGCTTTAAAAAAATTTAAGCTTTTTTCAATATGATGGCAACACGTTGATAAAAACTAATTTTTTTCCTTTGACGTGCTTGTGCAGATTAAATTTTATTATTTTGTCCAAAATATATCGTTGAAAAATATGGTTAAAATATTTCTTTAAAAATTCGTTAAAAATGGAAGTTCATGTTATATGTTAAAACATTGATAAAATTAGAAAGCTAATTTTTTAATTTTAATTTGATGTAAAAATCATGTTTGTGCAATAAACATAACAAAATAAATGCCAAACTTTACTTCATTTTTAATTAACTTAAATTGTAATTAAAAAAATTGCTCTGAAGTGCACATTCCAAGTGTCCAAGTTATACACATGCCAAATTTGGTAGCTCTAGGTAGAATGTTCCGGCCTGTAGAACGTCAACACACACACACAAATATCGATAATCTACAAATTTTTATTTTTTATAAGTTATCTATTGAAGTTTTTTTTTTTCAGCTTTCACTAAGCATAGAATTGAATGAATCTTTTTTTAATGCAGGAATACAGTTAAACATTATTTAATTTTCTTTCTTGGTGCTGTCAATATCCTAAATGACAAACTAAGATATTATTGTAATAAAAGAAACACTTTTGAGAGAGTACTCACTTATTTTGGCCAAAATCTCAGTCACACAGACTGAAACTCTAATTTATTTCACTTTAATATACATTAAATTTAATAAATTTTCATATCGGGAATGAGTTTTATGAAATTTCAGAATTTTCTTATTGGGGAATGAATTTAAAATTTCACACCATTTTTTATTTATCTATACTTATAATAAAGCTCAATGTGTGTGTGTGTTGGCGCTCTACAGGCCAGACCGTTGGACCTACAGCTACCAAATTTGGTACATGTATACCTTGGAGGTCCGGAATGTGCACCTCAGAGCCCTTTTTTCGAATTTTTAATTAGATTTTGAGTTAATTGAAATTTAAGCGAAATTTCAACGTTTTTCCACTATAACTTCCGAAAATACGATTGCATAAACATGATATTTACATCAATTTAAAGATTAAAAAATTAGCCTTCTAATGGTATCAGTGTTTTAATGTAAAACTCAAGCTTCTATTTTTAACTAATTTTTAAGGAAATATTTTAACCATGTTTTTTCAGCATGTGACAGGATAAAATAAAAGAATGCCGGAAGTTAAAATAAAAAAAAATATCATCTCAAAATAAATCTACAGAAATGCAACTTTCAGCACGTGACTGGATAAAATAACATAAATATAAAATATTATATTTTCTTTAAAAAATAAATGCAAAGCAAAGGATTCTACAATCATTTGCAATATCTATATCATTAACTCAATAAATCTTCTTTATTTACTGTAAACCTGATTGAATTTAGACAGGATATGCATTGAAATCCCGACTTAATGGCATATTTATGTAATCGTTTGCAATATCTGTATCATTAATTTAATACTTTTTTTCCCTTTCTTGCTTTCTTTAAAAAAACATATTTAATATTTTGGCAACATCACCGAAATTTAAAAAAAAAATATTTTGGAAGCATAACCTATGGTTAAAACAGACTGATTTATAAAGTTAAAGAATATTATTAGGAAAACGGGTTCTTTTAGAACTTTCAGTCTATCATCTAAAAGAAAATATTAATTTCATGCCAATCAATGCCCGGAATTACTTCAAGGCTGATGAATAAGTGATTTAATTGAAAATTTTATAACGCATTACTCATGGCGAACCAGCTGGTCGCCAAAGGCGGCTAGTTATAAATATGATACTTATATTATTCACACATCTATGAAAAACAGAAATAATTATGAATTAGTCATAACTTTTAATTGATGTTTTTAAATATACTAAATTATATTTCATAATTGATATTTTGAAATTGTTCAGAAATATATTTTTTAAAATGTTAAAACATATTAAGTGTTGAAGTTAGAATTTGAAGAAATGTATAACAGAAATAATTAATTAAGCATATTTGGCCTCTAAAATAACCTATATAACTTAGTACATTAAAATTGCTTTATTTCGTCGTGTATGAAATAAATATTTATGACAAAAATATAACATCCTATTTCATTGCAAATCAGAATTATTAGTACATAAAATGCTAAATTTTTTAAATAAAAAAATACAGTTTTTCAGTCAAATGTTAAAAAAATAAGCCTGCTATTAATTTATGGTTATTAACTAATGATCAAAAGCAATACATATTGAAAATGCCTATGTTTGATTCACAGTTCTTTAAAACAATTTATACAGAATAATTAATTCATTGAATTTTTTAATATGCAATACTTATTTTGATTCAGCAATTTTTCTAAGTTTTTCAATCATTTTATCATAACTTTCTTGTTGTTTCTTCAATTTCATTGCTTTCTTTTTCTCTTTGTCTCTCTGCTCTACAGCTTCTTTGAACCTAGGGTCTCTGGGATCAATATCATATCCCAGATATTCACTAATTTCTTCAACTAATCGTTCTCGTTGCTGTTTTAGTTCTTCTGCTTTCTTTTCTTTTCTTTCTATTTTGGCATAGTAATCAGCTATCCATTTATCTAAATTGGCCATATTCTTATCTACTTCGTCTTCAACTTCTTTCTTGCGTTTCTCTTCTTCTAATCTTTTCGATTCTACATTTTGAAGCCTTGCTTGCAAAGATGGTTCGAATATTTCATCATACTTGATAGTTTCTAACATCTCTTCTCTAGTAGGCCAGCATATCCCCGGATTCAATTTGCTTTCTTGGCCAAACCTAGCGTAATAACCTCGCAAACGGTATCGTTGATAATCGTACTTGCTTTCTATAGGCACAGGTTCTTTCAAGATGTGTTTTCTATATATTCTTTCCGGTAAACGTGCTTTAAAACGTTTCTGTAATATTTCTTGCTCATTCAGTTCTGGTTTTTGTAGATCTTCCAAAACATCTTCGACAGGAGAAATTTCAGTTTCAACTTTTTCGGCAGCGTATTTTGGAAAGGATGCACCCAAATACCGAAAAAGTAAAATATTATATCGAGGAACAGAAAAATGTTTCGTTGGGAACAGACGCAATTTCCACATATTTACAGAACTTCCCCTTTTTTTAAAAATAAAGATGAATAAACATAATACAGTTTTAATAAATATATTTAAATCTATCTGCGGTCAGACATCTGCGATCAAAATCAAAACAAACACAAACGTGTTTAGATGTCTTTTCCTTTTAAAAAAATGCTGTTGCCACTTTCTTTGAATTTCTTCCTGCCCTTTAGCTTGAAGTCATCTTTATAGCACAGTGGCTAATGAAATTGATTACATGAAATTGGAAAATGGTATAATTCCTTCGAAATCACAGGCATACTTTTCAAATAATAACTGAAAAATCAGATAGAGAAATAAATGAACTAAATAACAAATAAATATAGCAACTTTATTACATAACATTCTACGATGGTTTTGTCATAATGCAAATCCTCCCACACAGAAGCAAAATTCATATTAAATTATTTATGCTGTTTAACTAATTTTATTTAATATAAAAGAGGGAGAACAATTAATAAGCAATTTCAATTAACATTATATTTATCTGATAAGAGTTTATGACAGATTAATTTGACAGAATAGCACAGAAAACGTTGGGACTATCGACGTTATTCGTGATTCTCTATTCAAATTTGTCAAAATACACCAACAAACAGCGGTATATCTGTATTTATATTCTTTTTTAGTCTTCGGATACACAAAATGGTTCATGGGATGTTTCGTTTTCATAACTAAAAAGGAAGTTAGGTGGATTAATTCTCCCCCCCCCCACGTTTTATTTAAACCCATATTTTGTTTCTTATCTATTAAAAAAAATAGGTACTTAAATCTATATATTTTTTCTCATCTGTTGAAAGATGGAATCTTCAGATATGATTATTTAAATTCAAACATGACATAATATTTAGCATTTCATAAGAATCAACATTTAGCGAAAAGAATATATTGATTAGATTAGTTATTTTCTTTTATGTAATTAACTTCAGAAAAAAGACACATGGCATGTATTTTCAAATAAATAAAAATAATATAATTTTAAAATATTTACATTGAATGAGGTGAAAAATAAAATGTGAGATCACTTAATATAATTAAATGACAATAAATGTAGAACTGGGCTTAATTTTACATACAGAAAATCGTTTTTTTAACATCATGATACTGAATTTTCAGGAAATTACTAAAACTAATAAGATATACACATTGTAAATGGGAAGGGAATATTGCGTTATAATTTGCATATTATAATTGTAAATATTCTATATGTAAGTTTAGCAGCTTCATATTCTATTTTAAATATTTTCTATTACAGAATTGATTTTATGGACATTTGTGTCTCAATTAGCACATTAAAACCAGAATTTATATTTCACTTTCTTTCTCCCATGCTTATTAAGACGAAAACTTGTTCTATTTTGTAGTTGTGCAAAGCTTTGTATTTACAAAGTCAGCCAAAGATGGAAGGTGGATTAATCTGTCTTCTTATAGACACAGGCTCATTTTTTCACATCAAATATTGGTAATTTGTTTAAAAGGAAAATGGGAAAGATACAATATGTGAACTACAGAGAGCCACATACACAATCAACCATACATGAAATGTTTTCATATTCAGTGCTATTTCCTGAAATCTTCACTTAGATTAATTGTAATAAGAAAAATTTGGCAAATGAATTAAATTAAGATGACATTATTGATGTATTTCAATGATAATACAATTTCATTATGTTATTTTATCTAGTGGAATATCTAGGCTTATAATAAAGTTCAATGCGTGTGTGTGTGTGTGTTGGGGCTCTACAGGCCAGACCGTTCCTCTGTAGAGCTAGCAAATTTGGCATGTGCATACCTTGGACACCGGAAATGTGCACCTCAGAGCGAACTTTTCGAATTTTTAATTAGAGTTTAAATTAATTAAAAATTAAGTGAAATTGTGACGCTTTTCCGCTATAACTTCCGAAAATATTATCGCACAAACATGATTTTTACACCATATTACAGATTAAAAAATTAGCTTTTTAATGATATCAGTATTTTGACATATAACTTTAGCTTATATTTTTAACACGTTTTTAAAGAAATATTTTAACTATATTTTTCAACAATATATTTCGGACAAAACAATGAAATTTAATCTGCAAGAGTACATCAAAAGGAAAAAAATTAGCTTTTATCGATGCTACCATCATATTGATAGAAGTTCAAATTTAAAAAAAAACCCAACTATTATTGCAAACTAAATTTTTTAAAATGTAATTTTCAGCACGTGACTGGATGAAATAAAATAAGTATTAAATGTGATATTTTATATAATAATAAATGTAAAGAAAGGGATTCTATAATCGTTTGCGATATCTATATCATTAATTCAATAAATCATCTTTATTTACTGTAAACATGGTTGAATTTATACAGGATACGCATTTAAATCGGGCCCAGTGGCTAATTTGCAAATTATTAGTAATAGTCATGCATATTGTTTAATACTGTTAACTTGGTCTAAATGAAGTAAAGAATTACATTATTCATTACATTCCCATTATTCATCAATGCATTGCTTGAGTTAAACAATGCATTGATGAATAATGGGTTTTAGAATTTTCCGTATTTTCCTTTTTGAGCCTTATTTTACAAAATATTGTTACTAACATTTTAAACAAAAGTTGTTACATCAATCAATCTTCTAAATCAATCATTAAAACTGACTGATTTCTAAAAATAAAAGAATATTATTTTGAAAACGTGTCTTTTTAGATCTTTCCGACAACCATCTTAAAGAAAATATCAATTTCAGGCCAATCAATGCTCGGAATTACTCTAAGGCTGATAATCAAATGAATATTGTGTTGCGTATATGTATGAATGTATATGTGTGTGTTAGGACACCATACAACAGACTTAGAGCTACTGTATTTGGTATATCCATATTTACTTTGGAGGATGAAAAGTATACCTAGATTGAGTTTCTTTCTTGAAATTTTAATTAATTAAAAATTAAGCTAACATTTGGAATTTTTTTGCGATAATTTCCGAAAATATTACAGCACAAAACTGCTTTTTAAAATCCTCTTCAAAAGAGAACTGAAAATTGATGATAACTGCTCAACAATAAACTTAAAATGTGAATTTAATTTTGCTTTAAATAAGTTGATTTTGTATAATGATAACATTTTGCCATAATTTTTAAAAGTGAGTTAGCAAAAGATTTTTTTTCTTCTTTTTCGCTTGCCAATGAAAAAGATTTCTTTTATTTGTGTAAAAACTGTTTGCTCTATAGATTTATGAAATTGTGTGTATTTCATTGTAGCGTTTTCTTCATTTTAATGCTGTACAACTGTTTTGTTCTTTTTTTCTCTGAATTTATGCCGATTTGTTAATATTTTGATAGGTCATTCACTTTTTAGAAATAGAAGGCAGGTGAGTGGATTTTTTTAAAGGAAATGATTATGAAGAATGTCATTTGTAGCGAAGTTACTTGTGACTATTTTATTTTTAACTCTTCTTTCGTATTTGTTTGAAGCCAATTTCTATTTTGAATGAAAGTTTACGACGTTCATAAATATCATCAATATTTCTCCAAATAAATATATGAATAAATAAAAATAAATTTAATAAAAAAAAAAACTCGTTGAAAAAGAATTCAGCCTCTACAGTTGGAGCTATTTTTTCAATTTATTTCTATATCTTAAATTCGTTGCTAAAAAGTAAAAATAAAATGCTTTGTGTCTATTGTGCATTAGCCACCTTTGGTGACTTAACATTTGGTCAGAATTAATGTTTGCTAAAATTTTCCAATTAAATATTTTGTTGTTGTTTGGTTTAGTTTTATAGTTGTTGATTTATTTGTAATACTAGCTAATATTTTGTTCTGAGTTTTAATATAATAATGAAATGTATCGTTGTAAAATGTGCTTAAAATACTTTCAGAATAATTTAAAAATACGGAAAAAACTATAAGATTGTAAAAGTTGCTTTTTGAATTGTAAAATGATGTAACTTTTTGTACTGAAATATTTTTGAAAATTAACGCAGATGAACATCAATATTTTGCTAAACCTTCCAGCGGGCGCGAGTATGTGAGAGATACACTAGAGATGAATTTCGTTTTATACTTTAAGATCTGGAGGCACTGGCAACGACTGCCTTTGGCTATTTGTCACCTTCCCTTTGGCCTACTTTCAGTTGTCGTCGTAAGTTTGTGGCGTTAATAGATCTCTGCCGATCAGATATTTGTATTTTAGAGATACGCGCTACCGTTCATGTAAGTTTTTGTCACATCTGATTTTGAATGATTTTACAAATAAATCCGTATTGTTTTTGACTGGCAACAGCTGGCAAATGCACTTATGAAGGAAAATGTTGAAAAAAAGCACCCACATCTTAAAAAGTGAGCTAAAATTAAAGATGCTAAAGAGAAAAGCCGAACTAGGTATTAAAGAAGTGGAAGATGCGACGCCAGAGAAAAAACTTTGCCAAAAAGAAAAGCGGACTAAAATCGCGAGGTTCGGTTGTGAGATTTGACAGAAACACTAAACACATTTGCTCAAATTGCAACGCTGCAATGAAATGAGAATGAAACTATTTTCTTCCTTTTCATATCTAACTTTCAATTATTTTTTTCCTTTTTGTACATAAATAATGTATTTTTGCACTTCTATATTTTAAATGCAAGTTGTTCTGTACAATTACTTAAAAAATATCGGCAATTTCATTTACATTAATTTTAAATCCATCCAGTTAACCTGTGGTCATTTTATTTTGTTATTGCAATCTATGTTTATACTGTTTCTGCTTCTTTTTAAGTAAAAAATGATTAAAGTGATTGTAGTTATTAATCCTACGCTATTTACAATATAATTTTAATAGTTACGCTTTTGAAAATTTACAATTTACTATACCGTATGTGGAAAATACGCACGACCTTTCATGTTGGTATGACGGCCACGCCAGCTAAAAAGTTAATAATTAATTAAAATTTAATTTAATTTTTAAAATTAAAATCTACACTATAGATATTTTATTTGTGAACTGAATTTTATCTATCTAGTTCAATTTATTTTGCTTTTATCATGTTAATTTGTGAAATAGCAGGACAGAAAAATTTCCTCTGAACAGATTTTATTCACAATTTGATAAAAATCTAAAAATTTGGTTTAAAAACCATGTACCAAATTTCATCAGTCAAGCTCAAACGTTTTTGAATATCCTTGTCTCAAAATAGACTGACACACACACACACACACACACACACACACACACACACACACACACACACACACACACACACACACACACACACACACACACACACACACACACACACACACACACACACAC
>JAPMOQ010015486.1:393599-421862 GCA_026543055.1 Argiope trifasciata | reverse complement strand
TTTTTTTTTTTTTTGAAATTTCAAACAATTAAGAATTAAGCAAAATTCTAGATTATATGGCAATAACTTTTGAAATGATTACGTTGCGTAATTGATTTTTACATAGTTTTAAATTTCGAAAAGACGTCATTTTAATTATATCAGTGTAATTATCGTACAAATCTTTCTTAAATTATGGACATTTTAATTAATTTTTTTTGAAAAATTTTGTAAAGCTGATTTTATTGTTGCAGTGAAGTTCAAACAGTTTTCATTGTTTCATCAAATATTTAATCTGGATTTTCTTCGCTTTTTGAAAGCTAAGAAAGTAGTAATATACTTGTGTAATTTTCAGAAAGTATATTTCCTGGAAGTAGTAATATACTTGTGAATTACAGGTTTTTTTTTTGTTTTTAATACCTATGTAATTTTCACGAAGAATAAGAAAGTGAAGCTATATTAACGTGAAAGATTGAAAACATGAAATTGGAAATGGAAACTTATGTCTTTAATAGCATTATAATGTCATGGGACTTAACTAAATTAGGATGATTCATATGTCCAATGAATGAAACATAACTAACTCCTTAAGCCAACACGACTTCAATTTCTATCACAGTTTGATGCTTAGAAATATTTTGGTGAGGGAATAATGAATAAGTACTTATGCTTAAGAGATTTAACAGAAAGCTAATACAACCATTATTCTAAACAAAGCAGATGGTTGTCAAATGTAACTAATTATTCAAATACATGCAGATAGGAATTAAAAAAAGCAAATCCCCAAATCATTTTTTCCTTCAATATCAGTCAATGGGGCGGAGATATTAGAAGTGTGGTTTTCTGTTTGATATATGACAGGATCATTTACGTATAATGGAACTAGAAAATAATTTATAACGGAATAAAAAAGTTGTGTCCTTGATATTAAATTTCACTTTAGTTTCGTCTTATATGTAGGAATAATTCACTTGATGAACAAAATCTTTCGTATTAGTGCATTAAGGAATTTTGAGAAGTGAAATGGTGTGCTTACTCAAAATTTGACTTCGTTTTATGATGACAAAGAGTGAGCTTGCCATTTTGCCATTTCGGAATGGAGAAATCAATCCAAAATCTGCCTCGTGTTTCTTTAAAATAAAATGCAAATAGATCTATTCTAAACCGAAAACAAATTAGAGGAAATCGACTTAAAATAATGCTTTTTTAGCATTAGAGACATTTTCTCACTTTTCTTGTGATAATGTAATATTGCATCATTAATGTTAATTTAATTATGTAGTGTTTGACTTGTTACTTTATTTTTTATGTCCTTATTTTATCTGTCAGTATTATTATAGATTTCAATCTTCATCATCAATGAAGAATATACATTTTTGTTAAGTATTTGTTTCTGAATTTGAATTGTAAAAAGAACTATTGTGATATTGTAAAATTGCATCATTAATGTTAATTTAATTATGTAGTGTTTGACTTGTTATTCTATATTTTATATCCTAATTTTATCTGTCAGCATTATTATAGATTTCAATGGGCCGCGGTGGTCTGGTGGTAAAGTCGCGGCTTCGGAACCGGAGGGTTTCAAGTTCGAGACTCGATTCCACCGAAGAGCCGTCGTGTGAGGCGGTCTCTTGCACGTTAAATCTGTCAGGCCAAACGTCCTCCCGCTAGCGTGGTATGGAGAGGGGGGTGCCAGTTCAGGTGTCGTCCTCGTCATCTGACCGGGGTTCAAAATTACGAGGTACGTCCCGAAATAGCCCTCGTGTTGCTTTAAAACGGGACGTTAATATAACTAAACAAACAAACAAAATATAGATTTCAATCTTCATCATTAATGAAGAAACTGCATTTTTACTAAGTACTCATTTCTGAATTTGAATTGTAAAAAGAACTGTTCTCAGCATTATGATTACGGATCGGTTATATATTCATGGATCTATTATATTTTCTATTATCTATCATACGATCATTCATAGATCTATCATATGTTCATTATGAACTCATCTGTCAGGTGTTCATAGATGCAACTAAATGCATGTTATATGGTATTGTTATGATGTGATATGGAATGGTACGAAGCCAATTTTGGCCGAGCTAAAATTATGCAAAACTAATAAATTAGATTGTAATAACCACATATAATTAATCTTGAATTTCGTTTACATAAAAGAGGAAAACTCGTCAATTCTCTTTAAATGCTAATTAAATTGAATGTAAGCACAATATTTTTAACTTATTGAGTATCTTTTGAACTTTGATTTATTGTGCATCTGTGAAAATGATCATTGAACGCGATAAAAATGATTTGATGTGAAAAATATGTATTTGATCATCCTTTCGATTTTATAATTATACTTTAACTATAATTTTTTTAATCATAATTTTTTCTACTTTCACGAATTTAAGCTGACAAATTGTTGAAATTAAATGCCGTTTTAATATGAGACAATACAAGATATTTAAGTTGATCATCTGAATCTTTTTTTTCCTACAAATATCTAAATCAGTTAATGCAGAGAACACTATTTCGAATCATTAAAACTGATTTTTTTGTTAATATCCGATTATTTTGACAAAGTGCAGAAGGAAAACGGATTATGTCTGGAATCTGGTAGTCCGGACAGAGTGGTCTCTATGTTGATTGACATTCTATGTGTGTCTGTTGGCTGTGAAAAGCAAAAGCCACTTTCAACCTTGGTAGAGCAAGCATGATAGAAAACTTAGATAAATAACTTTTCTGAAAGCATAAGATTTTCATAGCATAGCAGGATTTTTTTTCAGCATAAAATAATACTTTTGGATATCTTTAGACTGAATGAATATATATTAATATGTCATTTGTAATTCATCATTTCTGAGAATCTCCCGATTGCTGATTTTTATCATTGTTTTGTAATGTTGTTCAAACCGAATGAAAATAGACACACTTTGGCAATAAAAGTATTTTAATTACGCTGTTTTGAAAAAGAAAAACGAAACAAAATATGAAACACTTATTAAATAAGTTCGCTTGTATGTATGATGCACAGCATATTTTAAATTATCCCATTTCTTCTTTCATATTTCCTTCTGTATCTCATCTATGTAAAAATCCACAAAATCAACAGAAGATCAGTATATATATATACTTTGAGAAGTCACGATTCAGTTCAGACTTCGGTCTTGAAGGAAAGTTCCTCTAGAAAGAAAGAAATGAAAATCCATATTCGATGTCTTCAACGAGCTGAATTTCGCTTGGCGCCATATTGGCTGAACGTTGCTCTGTACATACATTCATATAAGGCGGCGAAATATTACATTCGTACCACACGGATTCCTTTGGTGAAAGGTTCGAGAAAGATGTACGTGACGCTGTGCTCATCAATTCTATTCTAATACAGTTTCCAAGTTTGCATTCATGTCTACAAGGGTTAGGTTTTTTATAATAATCCTTTTGGAGAATGTTTGTTAAAAGGAGGTTTCTGCCTGACTTTGCACATAATTCGTATACTGCGTATTGAAGGTGACAGAAGCTTTAAAAATCTCCCGTTAATGTCAAAAATTAATTGATGTGCTAGAAGCACTTCTTGATGACGAAACTGAATCAGAAACGCATAGTTGTATTGTAGTTTTTCTTCTTTACCTTTTTTTTTTGTATTTCAGTAGACACACAAACAACTGAAAAACTTGCATAATAAATCTCACCAGAGAAACGATTGGCATATCATTCAGAAATAACAATTCAATAAAATTTATTCAAGCTGCCATACGAGTTACAAGTAATTCAATCAGGCACTCCAGCATTGACAAAATGATCATTAAACTACAATTCGTTCAAAATATGCACACACACTTTGAATGATTACTACATAAATAATAATAATACATATAAAACTCTTAAATTAAATATTTATATTGCTAATTTTAATCAGATTAATTATTGTATATATAGAATTTTATCATTAATTTGAAATATTTTAATGGTTTACCATTATCATCCGGGGATAGATGATAACACTGGAACGAACGAATAACACTAACATCAATTGATATATGAATGGATTCTCTTTATAGAACATTTTTTTGCTCGTTCATTATAGGTTGCATGTAGTGATGAATATTAAGTTTCCTTAATAAGAAATCCATCGAAGTGATAAGAGGCGGAGGGAAATAAGACCTCCTCTTTTCTAATTCAAATTGTAAGTGGATAGGCCTCCCTATTCGGATGAAGTAGAATTGCTCTTTATTAGAGTTTTTCATGCTCAAAGATTTTAATGCATGTTACCCATTATCATTAGGAGATTGGGGATGATATAGAGTTTCCTAAAAATGAAACCTATCGAAGTGGTAGAAGGAAGATGGAACTAAGATGGTGTTCCCCTTTTTGTTCCAGCCATCTATTCATTGAAATTTCAAATAGACAGGCCTTCATGTCTGGATAGTAAAGTAGAATTGCTCTTTCTAACCCTTTTTCATGCACAAATATCGCTTGAATGCCTAATATAATGTATTCTGACTGAAGATCAAATTAACTTCAGGAATCACGAATCAGATTATACAGTTAGCCCTGATTTGTTCATAGCTGTGAGAAAACGATCTTCAGTAGGCGAATAATAGAATCTTTTTATTTACGAACAAATATTAAAGTAAAAACTTGCAATGGTCAGAAATATAATTTTGTATAATTTTTTTCGATTACATTAAAAAAAAACTGAATTACTACAAAATTCGGCATTATTTCGATTAATTTGTGTCCCAAAATTTTATTATATGTTATAAATAATTCATGTAACAATTACACATAATGTGTATGCATGTTTTGACACATCGAATACGTATTGTGATGGCTGTAGCTTAGTTTACGATACCGTTGCCAAGATGGCGATTGTTGGATGTAAAAAACACTGGTATCAATGCCAGATTTAAAAGGAAAAAGCCAAAGTGGCATTGTAAACTAGACTACAATCGATAATAACTTATGTACACAAATTATAATAAAATCGCCTGTGGAATTAGAAGAGGAGACAAGGTGATTAAGGTGATAACAATGCAGCACAAGTCTCTTTAAATATATTATGCATAAAATAACTACATATAAAACAAAACAAAAGTTTTGACATAACATTTTCAAGAAATTTTTAATTTAAATTAACTAAATATATTTTGACCATTTTTTTTATAGTAGCGATAACTTTTAATTTACTGGGGCTTGAAAAGGACCTTAACTCAATTATAAAAACAGGAGGTACGATATTTAAAGGCATTGTTTTTCTACAATATCATATATATTTCCAATATCGATTAGCATTTATTTCGTTAATGATATATAATTAAAAAAAGTTAAATGCATTTATGTAAAACGTAATGAACCCATTTTCTTGAAATATCATATAGTTCTTCATAGTAATTTTATTTGACCTGCATTCTGATAATATGTAATAATATAATATATTAATTATTCTTCACAATAAATGATAATTGAAAGAATAATTCTTTCTCACAACAAATAATAATAGAATGAATAATTTTTTTTCACAATAAATAACAATAGAATGAATAATTCTTTTTCACAACAAATAATAATAGAATGAATAATTCTTTTTCACAATAAATAACAATGGAATGAATAATTCTTCTTTACAATAATATAAAATTTTGATAACATTTAAAAGCACAGTATGGCTGAAAAACATAAATTTTTCATGTGAAAACTTACCAAATTTGGTATCAGATTTAACACTGTTAACAGTAAATTGTTGGTGGATATCTTAATAAGTGGTGAATATTCTTACGAACTTAGTATCAAAATCGATCCGTTTTCTTAAGTCTGATTAATAAAAGAACAGAAGAACAGTTCTTCAGGTGTTTGTAATTAAACTGATACCATTCGAAGTCATCGGTTAGTTGAGCAAAAAAAAAAAAAAAAAATAGAGCCATATCTAGCCGAGTTGCTAAAAATGGCACGGAACTGAAACATCAATTAGTAAATTTAGAGATTTTAAATTTTACTTCAGAGGAAAAATGTGACACTATTATAGTTTTTCATTAAAGATCTTGAATTGAGTCCAGGCAAATTTCAAAAAGTAAATCCAAATTTACAAAGACAGCATTGCTATTTCAAAGAATTTGTTATAAGATTCTCTGCCATTTCTTTAATATCTTACCCAATATCCTAAATTTTCATTGCAAACCTCCCATCTTTAAACTTAATCAACTCTTTCCCAGAAAACGATATAAAAAAAAAATTAAACCCATAAATTATACTTCCTCAGCTTCAATTCTTCTCTTAAGCAAATCTCATGACAAAATATAATAAATTATTGATATGGTTTCTTCTAGTTCAAAAGATGATATGTCACCTTTACAATTTACCATCTGTATCAGGAGTGTCGAATTCGCGTTGCACAGCAAATATTTTTACAACCATGCCAACAAACCAATATATAAAAATATATGCGATTTTTTAAATAAAGATGTCATAACTTCATTTTTAAATTCATAGTCATATGCACTTATTAATAACGAACCCATATAGGTAGAATAAATTTTACATTTATGCAGAATCAGTGCATAATTGTATGTAAATAATTTATTTCAAAATTCATATTATTTAATGATCAATATTCTGTATTGTTCAAACTCGAAGGTAAAATTATGGTAAGGTAAATGATGTTTCAGTTTACAAATATTTACCTATTTTCATAATTTGAAGGAAGTAAGTTTGCGGCGAGATCCAGAATAAATGTTATTCACTTTGGATCTATACTAAAATTAATCACTGGAGACAAGATATTCTTCAAAATATTAAGGATAGATAAGGAATGCCAAGTGCGGAAAAGAAGTATTAACTTTATTATTGTCTTTGTTTTTTGTTTACACTGCGTTTTCAAAACAAACTTAATTTTTACTATAAAAAAGTAAAAGAAAAGCTTTAACTTGAACTAAAAAACTTGAAACTTTTTTTTTTGCCGCCTATATGAACTTAAATTTTATTGGCCTATTCGAGTTTGATTCTCTTGTACTAAATGCAAGATCGATCGGTAGATAATTGTCAATATCCCTTATAATTTTCTACTTTACTTTTAATAAAAAAGTTCAGACATATGATTATATAATGATATTGTTTCTAATAAAATAGGAATGCTATAAATTTTTATTTGTAATAATTGGTGTAGTCCGCACAGCATCCTCAGGTAGGTGAAATTTGCGGATGATTCACAAAATGACTAAAAAGGACCCATGAAAAAATTCCTTTGAGGACCTTTTATTTACACATACAATTATCATTTAATTAACAGTATCTTTCTGTAGTAAAAAAGGTTGCTTTATGCTTTTTTTCAAACTCTAATTCATTTTGTTCAAATAAAACTTTTTTAAAATTTGAGATAAATTTTTTTCATAGTATTGATATTAAGAATTTTTACTGCTCCATAATTTAAATAAAATGAAATAAATTCTGTTTCTATTTTAAAAGGACTAAATTATTAAAACCAAACCCAAATTAACTAATATTAGTAGATGAAATTTCATGCGGGTTCAGTGAGCTACATTCAACTTTTACCAATCGAACAATGTCAGTAATATGAAGTATTAAGGCATGACCCCACCCATTCCCGTTAGAAATTTCGAGAATTAACTCAATTCAGCTTATGTGTTAACCCTTTCAGGGGCACTATGCCAAAAATGATTTTTTTTCGAAACAATTATTTAAATCTGATTATATCCTATTACTGACATGTAATTTACAGTTAAAAAAAATTAAGTTCCTTAGGGGGCTGGGGGGTAGGTGACATATTGGGTATGTCACCGCGCATCTAGAACATGTTTTGGAGCGAATTCACAAATATGCAACTCGTAATTAGAAGGTATTTTTATGAAATGAAAGCAGTTTTAGGGATTCATGACGCTTTTTAACATGAATGACGCAAAAAAATGAGCTTTTTGAATTCGAAAATAAAGTTTATCGGAATAAAATGAAGACAAATTACATCATATGAAAACATGCTTCCATCTTGAATTTTTTGTGTGGAAACAGAATACTTTCTAAGACTCGTGCTGCCGTCTATTGGCAAGATAAAGACTTAAAAAACGTTAGGAAATTTTATGTAGTTATTTCAACGCGATTTTCTAGTTTTAAAAAAATTGTAAAAAGGGGACATATGGAGTATGTCACCGCCCCTGAAAGGGTTAAATTATTACATCACAAACAGCTTGCAATTTTTTTACTCTTCAAAATTTTGTTACTTTGAAGAATATCATGTCGGGAATTCTATTAAGTTTAATTTCTCATCGATAGATTGGTCTACAGAGGATACAAAATACGTTTATAAGATAGGCTGACATTTTGAGCTTTATTGTTCTGTCATGTTACCCAGCATTTTTATTTTTTTGTTCTTCATTTTTTATAACAATTTTAGAGCCACAGTTTCATATTTTGAACTAATTATCTTTATAAGGATGTCTTTTTTTATATATACAGCCATCAGACCTCTTGACAGGTCTGAAAATAATTCGGCGACTAGAGCTTTGATGACTACTCATAGCGTAAGTTTAATTACAAACACACCGTACAATGAATTTTCAAGTTCAAATTTTAATGAAGTAACGTTTAAAAATTATTTGAGTCTCAGGGGTAGTTGCGTTTTGTTAATATTTAAGCAGCATTTCATAAGACTTTGCATTCTGCATGTGGGTAAATAATTATAAATAATCAAATAATCATTTAGTATTATTTACAGTTTAAATAAATTAGAGCATCGTAATCAATGTACAGCATTTTAAGTTTATTTGAAAAAAAAAATATACACATCTTATTTAGAAAGAATTCAATCAAAGAATAATTTTGATCAAATTTTCTGGAAACAAATTAATACTTCAGTGTTAAAAAAAGTTAACAAATTATTATCAGATTCTTTAATGTAAAATTTCAACATAAAAAAGCAGACTGAGAAAACAAACAAAATGAAACTTAATCAAATTTTGCTCATAAAGAGTTAAAAGAATTAGAAAAATATTTTATTATAAAAGATGTTATTTTTTATTAGCTTTGATTTCAGGAAATAAATTTCTTATGCTTATTTAGTATTTTAGAATTTTATTAAATAAAAATAATGACATGTGCAATTATTATTGTTTTATACAAAACCTTACCATTTGGTTAGGAGATTAACAGCTGGAATATGTGAAACATATTTCTACTCCGATAATTATGCCAAAATTTTCAAAAATTTTCTAACGTAAACACTATTGGATAAATCATTTACTAATCATTACTTTTATAATAATAAGCTCTATAATTGTATCCAATACTATTTCTTCGTCTCTTGAGATTCACTAGATTATTTTTTTAGCAAATAGCAACAATGCATTCATGAATAGAAATTAATGAGATTACGTTATTTTTTTTCAGGTACTGATCAGAGACGATGCCTAAGGATTGAAATAGAGAAAATTATGTGCGTAGTTCTTCTTCCCAATCTCAGGCATGGACTGTCCTCAATAATTCAGTATGCAGCAGTATTTTTTATTAATTCAAATATGAAATTTCATTAACAGGAATCTAGAAACCTAAACACCCGCTTCACCAAGTCATGCCACGTCGTCTCATTGCCAGCATTATCTGTTGAGGAGCAAAACGAACTTCTATGGTTTGACAAACATACTTTTTAAGCTGAATAAAAAATAATTGAAAAAACACAAGGAGTTACGCAAGGGCAATTGTAGATTTTAATATAATCTCAAAGTGCACTTTAAAATTACATGAGCAATTGAGAATCTGATGTACAGGGCTCGACTAAGGCAGGGGCACACGGTGCAGTTGTCCCAGCTCTCCCCATCAGAGGGGGCCCTCAAATCGAAAAATATCATAGACAAATTCTATGCACAGTTCTTCATAATAAAGTAATGAAGCAGATGGAGGACCCCAAAGAAGTTTTTGCCCCGGGTCCCAACTAGGCTACGCCGGGTCAGGCTGATATACAGGACATACTTATATATAAAAAGAAAAGGATGAAAAAAGTTGTTGAAAAATCATATTTCATTTACGTTTCCATCGCCCTTGGGTTACAGGATTTCTTGTTACGCCTGGTGATTATGTCAGTATAAAAGCGGTTTGAGATTGTGGAACTGAATCAGTTGATGAACTCACAATCTTGTTTGAAACACAACAGTATATGTAGGAGTAGCAATGAACTCGATAAAAGAACAAATGAAGATGGAAATTGAGAATGATAACCTGAACTTTTATACATATATGAACGATTTCTGAAATGAGATTCTAATAATTGCATGCATAACTATTTTTTCCTCGCTTATATATAGTTGATTTTTATTCCCTCAGTTATTGAAAATTCCCTTTTTTAGCTTTTTACATAAAAATTAACAATGATATGAGACTTGAAAAGAGTTAAGTATAAGAAAAGTGGCCATCGTAAATTCAAGCATGAGATTAAGTCATTCGATACTTAAGTCATTTCGATTAAATGAGCATAGCAAGAATTTACACAATTCTCTGTTTAATTCTGCTTTTTATTACATACAAAACAATTAAATTAAATTCTCAGGAAGTAAACGATTATTTTTAGAATCATTAGCTATTAATTAGGGAAAAGATATGAACAGATTATGATCACTTATTCAGTGTTGGCAAGACAATTTGGTATATCTTGGCGTAACGGGCGAATAGTATTCTAAATTTCCACTATTTCATCTTAGCAACTGTTGTGATTGGGGACAGACAGAAAGCAGGCAAGGGTTAGAAGAAAGCAAAACACCAGGAAGAAGTATTTTAGGAGGTTTATAGTTCTGGTTAGAATCATGAGAACATTTCCGTCACGGCACCACTGTGGCAAACCATAATTTGTGACAGGTTAGTTCAAACACTAATGAAACTTGCAGGACTTAAATGAATTTTCAAGGGAGTTTAACCACGACAAATCTTTGCAGTTAAACTGAAATCCAGTTTGTTGTTGTGGGGTGGTTAATTCACCTTCTAAGTGGACAAGGACTGTTCTCTAAATTCCCGTTTGCACTGTCTTTGCTGGACAGTATGTCAGATGTAGCAATAAGAGAATGTCAGAATACGTCTGGAGACTATTTTTATGCCTTCTGGTCGCATTTTCGTTGTGGCGACTTTGGTGTGGAATCGTCCGTTCTCGTCGATGAGCTCTGGTCGGTCTTGACCTTGTTTTTCACGCAGACGTAGACGGGCCTATAAAGGACGACTGTCTCGCCCTCTTCGACGCATCCCATAGTGCCGTCGTAGACTTGACCCAAGAGGAATTCTGGGCCAATGTACATACCTCCTTCCACGTGGTCGCAGCACATCTCTGAGGAAAAGATAATAGCAATTGAAAATGTGAGTACTGTTAATATTAGCATCAGTTTTATTTTGCAGTTAAATTATAAAGACAATACTCCTTTCTTCTAGTTTAAATACCTGATTTGCCAAAGACAGTATAAAGGACCAGGGACTTTAGGCAAAAAAAAAAAATATGAGCTCTTTATCGATACGTTCCCACTTATGTGAATGTGTAGCCAAACCACACAAAGTTAAACATTAATATATGAAATGTTGTAATTTTTTTTAAACTATCGTTACGTTAAAAGATGAAACAGATATCAATAATATTCATTACAGTGGATTCTGAGTCATCAATTTGAAATTCATTATAATTTGTAATTAATATTAATAATTTTTGAATCATATCACATATTATTCATTACTTACCATATATTATTATATCGTCAATAATTCATGAATTTAATTACATATTTATAGACAAATCATGATTTATTTCATTATTTATGAGGAGCGAAAATCCATCTAAGCCCTTGCTATTTCATTTTCTAAAAAAATTATAATCTCATTGTTAGTTAAATCGGCACTTCTTCTTCTTCAAATTAAATAAAGTACAGAATCGAATGTAGGAAAACTCGGTTCCGATGATTGGTCATGCAAGTTTTAATGCATATATAAATATAGTTTCTAAATGAGAATGGTAAATTTACTCATTACATTAGAATATATATATTTCTTGTTTGAGCTTTTTAACTCGAAGGATCACTCGAGCATTTTTTTTATAATGCTATTTGCTTACATATTGAAACGATCACTAACACCCTATGAAAATATTCATTAGCGTATAATTCATACCATTGCTGTTGTATAAAAATACCGTAAGTAAAAAATAATATGCTGCAAAACATTAGAAATGTTTGAAATAACAGTTGGAGGTATTAGCGGTATGTGGCGTTTTGCAACTATATGCAACAATCATATATTACATGTAGAAATTCGAGAATAAATGGAACAAACCACCAATGTTTTGGTAAACTGACATGCGACATTTTGCAACAAAATACAACTTAAAAAATAGTGAGTACTTTCTGTAATAATTTATAATCCCGATTTGGCGTCAAACACAGAAAGTAATATTGATTTATTTAATTTTGAATCTTAATACGCAATATCTGACAATTTAGCTAAATTTTAAATGTTTCCATTCATTTTGAAATAAATAAATTATTGATTTTTTGATTTGGGGGGTAAATGGATGGAGGAAATAAAATATTTTTAAATACAATACAGACTGATCATTACAATTGGATATTTGTCAAGTTGATGACATAGAGAAAGCTAATTATTATATATTTTTTCTCTTAATAAAATTTCAATAATACATAATACTGTAAACTCTCGCTACAACGATACCCGATACAACAATAACTTCCTCTACTACAATAATGTTTTGTGGTCCCGGTGATTTTGCATATAAACTAATGTTAATCTCCCCTCAATATTACGATATTTTCTAGAACAATAAACCTCTGTAAAACGATTTTTTCAATCTAAATTTCAGTATTATTTTCTCCCTTTATAATAATATTTTGATTTTCAAATGCTTTTTTTTTTCGTTTTCTTTTGTTATTTTTTCCGTCTATTAAGACTCATTGTGGATATTCAACTTATCCCTGAATAAATAGCTATTGTTCGGATTTCAAAACAGATGAAGACCACTCTTTTGGGAATTGGAGTGGGTGAGGAGGGGTGAAGTGTAAATGTATGCCTAGTCTCATTTCCCAGTAAGCTTTGGAATGTTGAGAAGGTTTAAGGACATCTAGACCAGTCTGGTCACCTTGTCACAGAACAAGTGCCCTTTGTTAGAGGAACAGGAGGAGATGGAGGCGGGGTGTTGTTAAGTGACGTACTGAAAAGTGAGTTCAAAGGTTGTTTTATAGTCTTTAACAATTTTGAGCTCTACGCGAAACATTTGGTTTCAACTTTTCTTTCTTTCTCACGATATTGTTCCCTAAAGGCCTTACTACACGGTGAAATGTCGCCAGTACTTTTCCATTTCTACCCTCAAAAACCGGCCAAGCAAGTTTCATAATCGACAACTTATTCGAACAAGTTCGAAAATGTTATCGGAAATATTGCCCGCGAACGAAATTCAACCAATCATGTGAAACTTTGAAGTGTTGTCACAAGTGACATCACTTTCCTTATCGTTTGCTGACGGAAAGCGCCGAAGATATTTTGCCGTGTGATAAGGCCTTTAGATGGCAGGGTGAAAGCAACTATCTTTTCGAGATAAACTGAACGTTATCAATTATATTGATGAGGGAATGAAGCAGATTGATGCGGCTAAGAAACATGGATTATCGCAATCTACAGTTGCAACGTTCCTAAAGAAGAGAAAGCAAATCGAAGATGCTGTAACTTCAAATGAAATTAACCTAGAGCGAAATCGACTGAAAGTTGCGACAAATGAAAACATTGATGCTGCTGTTTTAAAATGGTTTCAAGAGATGAGAGCAACAAATGTCCCAATAAATGGACCTTTATTATGTGCAAAAGCACGGAAATTTGCAGCAATGCTAGGGAACGAAACTTTCAAAGCTAGCAATGGTTGGTTAATGCGTTTTCGAGATCGTCATGGAATAACTTTCCAAGAAGTTCACGGAGAGAAAAAGTCAGCCCCGATGAACGACGCAAATGAATGGCGGCAAAACAAGATGAAAGAAATCTTAGAAAAGTATGCTCCAGAAGACATTTATAATGCAGATGAAGCTGGGATATTTTTCCAACTCCTACCCGATCGAACATTGGCATTCAAGGGTGAAAAGTGTTATGGAGAGAAGAAATCAAAGCAGAGACTGACTGTTCTTCTGTGTACAAATAGCACAGGAACGCATAGAATACAACCTCTCGCCATTGGTAAATCATTGAAGCCAAGGTGCTTTAAGAACGTGAAAAGTCTTCCCGTGGAGTATAAAGCAAATAAGAAGGCTTGGATGACGTCTAAACTTTTTTCCGAATGGTTACAGAAGTTAGACAATGAAATGAAGAAGAGAAAGAAAAAAATCGTTTTGTTGATAAATAACTGCGGTGCTCACACGTTATTTCCAAAGCTACAAAATATCGAAATCGCTTTTTCCCCTGCCAATTGCACTTCATTTTTACAGCCTCTTATGGGCGTAATTAAGTGCTTCAAAGGTTATTACAGAAAACAGTTGGTGGACTCCATACTTGTAAACTTTGAAAATAAAGTAGAAGACCCTTTCAAAGTTGTAAATGTCAAGGAAGCGTGTGGCAATATTGCTGGAAGTTGGTGGGAAGTAACAGAAAAAACCATTCGGAATTGCTGGAAAAAGGCCGGTCTTTGTGTTATAGAAGATAAGAAATCTGATACTGATGAAAATTCCATTGACAATGATCTCTCAGATGATCAAGAATGTGTTTTGCACATCAAAAAATCCGTATCCCAACTTGAGGAAACAAGCGGTAAAAAGTTTGGAATTAGTATAGAAGACTATTTAACAGCAGATGGTGATCTTATCGTTTTCGCAGGAGTTACTGATGAAGATATTCTCTCTGAAATTACTGATGAGATAGGAAACAATGATGAAGATGATGATGATATTGATGATGATGATAATACAGGTCCATCGCAGTCCTTATTGGCATCCCAGGAAGCTCTTCAATCTGTGAATTCTCTACGGACATTTTTTTCAAGCCTTCCGTCGACAAATGAAGAACATTTTCGTGCACTAGACTCAATGCATACAGTATTGGTGAACTTAACAGTTAAAAAAATGAATAAACAAACAAAAATATTGGATTATTTTTAATAAAAAGTGTTTTCAGGTATGTGAATATTTCTGTGCTTATTTTCTGAATTTATCTTATCTTATTTATTTTTTTTAGTATTTAAACCACTATTATTAGTTTTTTACAAATTAATTTCTTCTAAATATAGACTTAAAAGTAGTATGTTATGAACCTTAAACTAATAATAATAATAAAAAAACTTATTAAATGCTCAAAACATGTGGGCCCTCGATATAACAATATGCCTCTCTACAACAATATATTTATTTGGTCCCTAAAATATTGTTGTAACGAGGTTTCACTGTATATGTATCTAAAATTAATTCCATGAAATTAACGATACTTGGTGTAACTTTACACGTTTGATGGATATCATGCGAGCAGAAAAATGACATTTCATGCCAAAATCCATGTTTATCAAGAATGTTACCCAGTCAACAAAAAAAGTATCCAAGAACTTTTATGTTGAAGAAATATTATTGTGGTTAATAATTACTTTCCTATTATGGATGAAAAGTTATAATCAAATAATATGAAAATTTCGTTAAAGATATGAAAGAGAATTAAAAATCTGTCTTTGGAACTCACCGTATTCTATTTTTGGTTGTTGATTCGAATTAGGAATTCTGAAAGGGCAGGTTGCTATGGTGATAGGGAAATTCATATGTAGATCATCACCAGATTTCTCCATCTCGACCCAAACCTGCGAAGAAAATTTGTGGAAATTTCATTCAAAATGATATTTTCTAAAAAAGCTTTTTTAAAAAAGTTAAATTTAATAAAGAAGACATACAATTTTCAACAACATTTATATATGATTATAATCAACAGATTAGATTTTTTCAGTCTTTCAAAACAATTAGAAAATGGCAAATTTGAAGCATAATTCTTATGAAACGTATTTGAATGTGTGGGTTTTCTGTACGTTTGTTGAGTGGATTACAGTCGTTTTTGAGAAAAAAAGAACAAATTTGTTAAGTTATTATCGCATTTCAACAAAGCAGAGGTTGATGGCTAAAAGCAACATGTTTGTTTCGATAATTGATAATTGATTGATTAACCGAGTTAATTAATGTAGTTAATTAACTGGTATCTTGACATTTTTCTATTATGGAAAGGATTTTGCTTATTATTTTTAATAAATTCATTTCTTTATACAGCATATTAAATAGGTATAATATGCGCCG
This sequence comes from Argiope trifasciata, assembly GCA_026543055.1. Taxonomy (NCBI): domain Eukaryota; kingdom Metazoa; phylum Arthropoda; class Arachnida; order Araneae; family Araneidae; genus Argiope; species Argiope trifasciata. The sequence continues at coordinate 405,605 of JAPMOQ010015486.1, read as the reverse complement.
TCGCAATATAAGTTACGGAAAAAAAGTAACTTCTTTAAGCAGCAGTAATAAAGTAAATATAATTATATTTTTTGACAAAATATTTTCAAGTCAACCATCATAACATTAAAAAAAATATTTTCAAATATACTTGCTTTGAAATGAAGAAAAAAAAAAAATGCCGAAAGCATTTAACTGGCGCATTTTATGACTCCAATAAATAATTTCTGCACTTATTTTTAGATCTGAAATGTTTGTGTAATTTTTAATTTACAATCATGGTAACGATGTAATGATTTATCTGAAATTTGAAGGATAAACCAATTAATTTCTCTTACGCAGTTAAAAAAATGTCTAACATTCATCATAGCCAATATAAACTTCAGAGAAAAAAAGCATTTAATCTAATTTCTAATTTCATTTTCCAGAAGGACAACGAACCCAAACACACTACACGTAACATCTAAATGTGGTGATTTTTTTCTTTGAAAAAAGCACATACCATCACAGTCCTCTGGCATCAATTCATTGATTAAATGTGAGCCACGATCGAAACATTGGTTCAAAAGCACAAAATTAGCAACAAAACCCATTTATAACAAGTGTTGCAAGATGAATGGGCAAAATATCTTTAGATAGCACCAAAAATTTGCTGAATCAGTATCACGACTTTTAGAGGCCAATATAAAAGCTAAAAGGCATGAAACTAAATACTGACCCTTTCTTTCTATGTGAAATATTACAAAAACTTATTGGTGTATTCTCGAGTTTTTTAGACAAGAGTCTGCATATGTTCATTTAAAATGCTTCTGAAATTTTCAGTTTAGAAGTTTTCTGATGATTTTTCTTTATTCTTCTTTTAAATGGAACCATTATTTATGTGTAAAAAACAAACAAACAATTCTTTGCATTTATCGGTAATGTGTTATTTATATTGCTTGACAATTGTTAAGGAACAGTTACGTTTTTCGGAATAATTAAGTATAGACAATAATTGAAGAAATGAAACTAAGTACATATTTAATAGAGAGGATATGCATTCATTATAGTGCAAAATGGTGCAAATATCGACACATCGAAGAATGTAATGCAGAAAGAGAGTTCCTTAGTAAGATGTGTGATGACTACGGACACTAATGCACATTTTGCATCTGTTTTCCATGCTCTCCACTAAAGTTCCGAGGAGTTCTTTAGGGGATATTGTACAACTCCTCTCACAAGGCGATTTTGAGCTCTTGTACTCTTCAGAGAGGAATGGTTCTTTGTAAAACACGTCTGCCAAAAACATCTCAGGCATGTTCAATGGGATTTAGGAGGAGAAAGTAAGTAGGCCATTGCATAAAAGGCAATATTTTTACTTTGAAGTGTGTCTGATACCTCAACGCTTCTGTGTGGTCCTATATTATCGTCAATAAACAAAAAGTCTGGCAGTGGACACCCCTAAAAAGTTGAACATGATCCAGAATAACCTCTCTGCAATACCGTTGAGATGTAACGATTCCTCGCTCAAAGATGTTTAGCGGTGTTCTGCCATTGTGCATGATATCTTCCCATACCATCACGCCTAGACCGTAACGATCACGTTACTAACAAACTGCTATATATTAAGTGTTCCATGCTTTTTCCACAATAATTGGTGATCAGAATCATTTTCCAGGCGAATCTGGTTTCAGTGTGGCAACAACTCTCTAGATCCAATTTTGAATATTCCAACCAACATGGTCCTTGCGCCATCTTAATCTCTCACGACGGGGGCATGGTTGAATCGGGATATAACGTACAGGATTCCGTGCATACAAACCAACTTGATTTAATTGCCGTGAGATAATTTGTGCAGAAACATGCGTATCGGTAGTGGTTGCAAGGTTTGCAGATATTTGGCCAGGAGTTAAATTTCTGTTCCTTTTTGCCACGAGGGCTATATAGCTATTCTCTACAGATGTGATGTTCCTACTACGATCCCCGGCATGCTTTTACAAACCTTTTTCACTTTCAGCGGTCATCTTTAATAGCAAAATGACACTCTTTGATTCACCCATTGCAGTAGCTACTGTGGTGACATTTTGACCTGCTTTCAGTCGTCCAACTGCTCGTCCACGATTGTAGACACGGAAAAAATGTCTTGCTGACATTTTGCTTTTAATTATTGCAAGAACAAAACAGAATTTTAGAGAAAAAACTTTTATAACACCCAGCACTTCTTTGGGCCAAACATCAAATAGCATGAATTTTCATATGAATCATAGGCTTGCATGCAATGTCTTTTACACAGATAACGAATTCTGATCTACCAAGTCCTCTCGACTTGAATTTACTTTTATTGGTCAGCCGTCTGAGACGCAATTTTGCATAAATTACTTGTTCCTTGCAATTGTCAAGCAGAGTATATTGAAAATCAGATTTATTAAGTAAAAGTAGGGTGAACTCTCAGTTGTTTGTGCCATTGTAAAAGTTGCATTTAACATGATTAAATTGACTTCACTAAACAATTTGTCCATTTGTTATTAGTAGCGAAATGTTTGCGCCTTTTTTTAATGAACAGTCATGCTGACTATTTCAGGATTTTATTTAGTATTTTTAATAAGCTAATTCCAAATAAAATACATTCTCCATAAAAATATATAACCTGAAAAGGAAATAACTTTTTTTAGCAGTAATAATATAATAAATGTAATTCTATGTATTGGCTAGACGTTTTCGAAACGGACGATATTTTTAAAAGCATTTTCAAAGGCACTCATTTTAAAATGATGAGAAGTACTCAAAATATCGTTAAATTATAGAGAAAAAAAAGTCTGGTTAATTCGTTTCAATATACATAAAAATGAACATTAAAAATTTTAAAACACAACTGAAGTATCAGGTGAATAACTTGGGATATAGATCTTCGAAGAACTCTTACTGTATTTTATTACTTTCGATTCAGACTTTTGGCTATAAAAATCAAAGTAGGAAGCATATATTTTTGGAACTTTACCGGACTTTAATCTACTAAAAAGCGTTTTGATATCTTTTGAAAGTAGTGTTCTTTCTTTCTACGAAAGATTAGGCAAAAAAATTGTGCCTGTCAGAATAAAATATTTCAATTTTTAAGAATTCGGATATTTTTTCGTTTCATTTTTATAATTGAGATTTATAGTTATATTTTTTTTTTCTAAAATGGGAAAATTTTGAAGTATAAATACAAAATTTTTAGAATTTTCTATTTAAATGTCAATTAAAATTTTTTTATAAATAAAATCCTTGAGTTTTAAAAAATATTTTCTTTATTTTTGCTTAATGCTATTTTATTTCACAAAAAGGGTTTTACAATAAAAATTTTGTAAGATTTTGTTCATCGTTGAACCATTGATTTTCTATTATAAAAAGCAAAGAAAGAAAATTTATGACTGTCAAAACATTCGAATTTAATATTTTAAAGAATCTTTTATCTTAATCAAAAAAGAAACATTTCTTTTTTGAAATTACAATCTATATTTGTGAACAGGATAACTCAATATAAAAAAAACTAAAAATGAAATTTGGCATGTAATCATAACCGTTATCGCCTTAATAGATTCTGCAATGTTGAATTATTTATCCATCCTATCTGTCATTAGTATGTAAAAACCACAATCTAAAAATTTAATGAGCCAAATACGTGAAATTCAATAAAAGACTTTAAAAGAAAAATTTTAAGTTACAAGTAGTTTATTTTTCTATAGAGTGGATATTGTAATTCTGTTTTACACAGAAAACTACCACAAATTGGGTACAATCAATTGTCTTCAACAACTAGCTGATCGCCTGTGATAAATATAATATAAATTTACTCATGCCAGTAAACTTTGACGAACTGGTATCCATCGCATCACAACAAAATAAAGTACAGTAAAAGCTCTTTATTCGCGGGGTATATGTTCCATAAATATGCTGCGAATACAGAAACCGTGAATACGGAATTTCCTGTCTATTCATGTTTCCGGTGGATTATTGTATTCAATCGAGTCGCCCATTCTGTATTCGTATAGTTTGCTCCAGTCTTTAATCGTTACATTAAAATGGTTAAAACAGTCTTTGAGATCTGCCTTCTTTACATCAGATTCAAATGAATCTTCAGAATGAGGGGAGCAAATTTTCATTTCTTAATCGTTCTACCTTATTTTTTGGTCGTTAATTCTACAAATATACTTTATTCATTGAGTAATAAGGTTGCTTTCATTCAGTTTGTTTACATTCTCAAAAACACCGATCGCGACTTATGTCAAAAGTCCTCGGCGATATCATTTAACAACATACTTTAGGCAAAGTTATAATAAGATCTATTTTACTTTTTTTATTAGTCCATTTGACGGCATTTACAAAGGATATTGGATTGGATACCTATTGGAATTTTTTTATTATTATGTATGTACGTATTAGATCCGCGAATAAAGAAATGTTTAGCCGCGAATATAGGAATTGGGTCGCATTTTTTAAATCCGCGAATAGTGAAAACGCGAATGAAGGAAGGGCGAATTAGGAGCTTTTACTGTATAGTATTTTAAATTAAATTTGAACAATAAATATAGAGCATTCTGATTCGTTAACAATCTATTTCAAAATGATGACCTAACCTCAAATATCAAGATAGGATCTCGGCAAATGCTTTAATTTGCTATATTTTTTGAAGTTTTAGAGCTGTAGTTGAATGACGTATAATATAGTTCAAGAGTGTTCATGAAATAATAAAGGTTGAGCTAGTGTCATTTTTGAAACTTCTTTCGAAAATGGTTGGCGTTGTAGAGCAGGCTACCACTAAAAAGGAAGCATGAAACAATCACTAACGTTCAAATGAAATGAAAATTTTCATAACTAGTACATTAGTTATGGTTGCATGACTAGTTCTTTGCTTTTTTAGAACCAGTCATCCTAGTTTTGTTATCTTTAGTTATTTTAAGTATATAAATTTGTCGTTACGAAGCCTAAATTCCTAAAATGTGGAATGATTCTCGATTACATAATTATGTCTAATAGTAGATAAAATGCTTATAAACACTTCATGAAACAACTTTTAAACATAAATGCCATGTTCTTCGAAATTTTTACATTGAATCTGTTTTTTCAAAAAGCTAAACAAACTTTTTTAAAACCATCGGAAAATGCCTTCTAGTTTAATTACTACTTTAAAATTCATCTTATTATAAAAGATTTACTTTTGATGTAAGTAACAAGTGATTAACTTTGGAAACGAAGATATTTTACACTCATTAAGTATTTTTATAATTAAATAATAACTTTTGATGATTATTATAGCCAATAAAATTTAAGTAAATGCTATTTTGCAGAATCTGTATATTTTTATACCAAAGAAAAAGCGAACAAAAAAACGCACCCATCCACAATGTCTCTTTTAGGTCAAGATTAAATAAATAAATAAAAAAAAAAAAAAACCAAAAGGAAGACACGTGCCGCTTCTAAAAACTTTCGATCATTTTTTTACATGGTATGGCCAGCGGTTATATTATGTCGTATAGTTTCAATAATCCATTCTCCTTTTAATTTCCTACTATTAAGTCTCAATCCACGTGCTTAATCATTTTTGAACTAAGAAACTAAATTATTTATTTCGAAAAAGTTAAATTAGAAATATTTTCCCATGTAGCAATTTCGATTAATGAATAATGTTATAAAAAATAATAACACGCACAAGAGTTAATACCGTATTTGTACATATTTATAACATTTCATGTGCTAAAAAAGTGTTGTTACATTATATTTTAATTGATAACATTACATTTTAATTTATAACATTACATTTATATTTTAATCGTATTATGCAAAAATTTCCAAAATGAAAATTCAGCAAAAAAGATGTGCTCGTAATATATATGGTAATTAGCAATCTTCGCATGGTAATTAAATCTAAGTCGTGATGCATATGAATTAAGAATTAAATGGAATAAGGAAATCAATAAAAGTAATCATTTGTCACAAACATCCAAATTATTCATCACTTATTAAAATATTGATAATATCAATATTTTTCACCAATTTTATCTGTTTATCTTCCGAATTCATTTTTTCTTAATTTGAATACTATCAATATGTACTGTTGCCCATTTTCATATTTTCATCTTAATTTTTTCTTCTATTGTTTACCAATGTTTTGAAATGTTTGTCTTAAAAATTAATTGTTCTTAAGACCACAATTACCCCAACTCTCATCTGTCACTTTACAGTGTTCTGAACAAGAATTCTTTAATTTTGTCCATCCTACAATTCTACATTTTTCAAAATTTCAATCAAAACCAGAAGGCTTAGAGCCTTGGTTTCAGTTCATTTTTGAATAATATGTGAGTTACTTAAGCATTAATCCTCTTATGTACAAGATTCTGTTCATGTGTGGACAGGCAATTATTTATTTATAATTAAGTATTAGAGCTTACAAACAGCCTTGAACTAAGATTTCTGAAATTTTCTTTGAAATCTTGCCAGTAAATAGATCGTTATCTTGACTATGGGTTTAAAATAAGAGACTAAAAAATTAGCACTTTTTTGTTTTTCTGAAAAATACGAACTGCCTAAATTTTAGAAGGGTAATCACATTAAAAAGGAGTGTAAAGTGTTTAACAAATCTTTTGACATTCAAATTAAGCACTTATTTGTTGGGACATGCTAATGGATTACGATTTTGCATTTTTAGGCTGATTGAGACAAACATATTAATAGTATAAGCTTTTAAACACTTTTTTGTTTTTAATTTCTTTTTTGCACATTTCAAATGCATTCAAAACGTTTGCCATTATTCAAAATGTTTTTCTGATGCAAATTTCGATACTTAAAGTTTATTTTCAATCCTGGAGAATGATGCTGAATCATGTCTTATAGTTTGAGAAAAATGTTTAAATTCACATTTGAAATCGTCAGGATCCATTTTTTTTTAAGCACTTAAATTGGATTTCAGAAAGAGATGTCAGATTTTATGCATGAAAAATACTCTTCACTGAGAAATTAAAAGGACACGAACACAGTGAAATTAATAAAGAGCAAGTCACCCAGTTTTAAGACATTGTGAATAAAAATTTGTCAGAAGAAAAAAAATCAAATTAGAATTTTAAAATAACATTTTCCAGAAAAATTTACGGAAGCGATTACATAAAACGAGCAAAGTCTAAAAAAGATGTAAACAAAATTACATACAATTATAGCGACCGAAAGTCAAAATAAATAAAAATAAAATAAAATAAACGCAAATAAAAAAATGTAGAATACTATAATCCATCTGATCTTACTTCCATTTCGTTTGGGGAAAAATTACCAGTTAATCTTTTTTTTTTCCGTCTGAATTCAATTGCAAGTAATTTAAATATTTATTTACTTTATAAAAAATTATGGATCGCATATATATATATATATATATATATATATATATATATATATATATATATGGCATAATATGGATAGCGTAATAAGGCAATATTCGAACAAAGAGATAAATTTCTTTTAATGGCTATATTTTGTGAAGAAATAAAACCTTTATTCAGTTCAGTTATAAATACTGTATTAAACAATGCTGAAAATCTGTATTAAAAGGAATGATTAAACAATACTGCGCCACAAAATGAATTTCAGTGAAAAAGGCTGCCACTTTAAATATGATAAATGCCAGAATTCACGGAGTATTTAAATTAAAGATTACAAAATGTTTTATTTGCACTATTTTCTGGAAATTACAGTGATATTAAATGAAATTTGTGTAGTGTTTAATGTTATATCATAAAATACAAAATTCTTTGATGAATGTATCTTTGTTTAAACAATAAATTAATAAAAGAACCACACACAAATTGCTGCGGAAAACTTGCTAAAATGATTTTTCACGGTTCAAATGAACTGGCAATTTCTAACCTTTCGTTTCGGCATCTAATTTTTTGATAATTTACCTTTGATTTCAAAGTTTTTTAAAATTTAATAAATTCATTTAATAAAATTCAATTGAAATTCATCAATGCCTTTAGAACTGTGTTTCATACTGTCAATATTCGTCCACCACAAAATTTCATGAAAGATTCCTGAAAATATAAAAAAAATTGAATATACTTATGATTATTGAGGAATTTGTTTTGAAATAAAGGCAGTGACTATACGTTTTCTTTGCAGATTAATGAATAGGTGCAAATGGTAATTACTTCTTTGTAAAGTATATCATTTGAGGAGTAATAAAATACATGTTGTAAACATTTGTGATTTTAATCGTCCCTTAAAGCGAATTAGTTGTTAGTAAACAATCATTTTAATACTTCTGCCCACACCCCCGTGCTTTTTGTGAAGTGTAGATTCGTGGGGAATATTACTTATACATATTGATTTTGCTTAGCTTTAATCAAATTTCTGATGCAGAATTTAAACCTTATTCCCTTAACTAAATGTTTTCAAAGTGTGACAACTGTTAGAACTTATTATTTAATAGCTTTACGCCTGATCTGTTTATTATGTGCATAAATTTTCCTACGGGAATTCATTCCAGTAGCATCATAGAGAAACTAAAAATCTAAGTTCCTGGATGATATTTCAAATTGCATGTTATCTTTTGTAGTATTGTTATTTCACTTTCTGATTTCTCAATCAAACTACGAAGATAACTAGCAGATTCTTTATCTGCTTGGCTTTTAAAAATGGAAGAAAATAGCGCGATTAAATAAATACTTCATCGGAACAATGGAAAAGATTTGAATTTCGATGTTATAATTATTGTTGAAATTTTTTCTTAAAATACTTTTTTCTTCATATTATTAAGATTAGAAAAAAAATGTACGGAAATGTAATTGATATTCTTAAGCATAATTTTAAAATTTTAAAATATTGAAAAACTAGTGTAAGGTATTATTGTGGAAAATCACTAAATCTCTATTAATTTTAATTAATTAGTTAATTAATATATTAAAAAACACGCAGTTCACATTCCATCTTCCAAATTTTATATGTGTCAGATTAGGCTGCTTAAGTGCAGTCTGCCTTGTAGAACGTCACAGACATTTTTACAGCTGGTTGCGATGAATAAATCCTAAAATTCATCATCATTTGAAATTTTTAATTCATTGTGATAGTCAATACGAGATAATTTACATTTAGCGAAAAGACGAATGTTCTCTTAAATAATCTTAAATTATTCTAAACACAGAAAAGTAGCGATACAAAAATAAACGTGGTCTTTCATACTTTCAAAACATAATAAATCTGCAAGAGTCTGCACACTCCTATGAGCGTGGGAGGCATGACGGGGACTACAAGGCTGGAGGAACTGTCGAACTTCGATCTCGTGTTGGGACTGATGGGGTCTCCTCTGTACTCCAGCACTGTATGGTTTACCTCCTTCGTCATCCCCAGGACTCCCCGATCGATGAAGAATTCCACGTACTGGAAAGAAAGAAAGAGAATCATTTGAAGTATTAACGCCAGCCAATGAAGTTAGGACATGGAAAAAATAAACTTGTAACACTATTACTGCTTCTCCTCTTGAAATTTGCATTTCAATTTCCTTGAAATATGCATATTATTTTGGCATTTTACAAATTTAAAATGCTTTTAAATTTTCAGCAGAATTTTGATATTTAGATTTCTTAAAATTCCCAGTAATCATTGATTAATTTAGGAATTTGAAACTTTCATCCAAATCTTTTTCTTTTTTCCCCCTAAAGATATTACTTTAGATATACTTTTTCATTCGTAGATATACTTTTTCATTCATAGATATACTTTTTCATTCGTAGATTACTTTTTTCATATACTTATACATTTAGACTTTTACTTGTACTTTTATATTTAGATATACTTTTTAATTTCCTTTTTTTATATTGAGCTCTTTTTCATTCGTCTACATCTTAATGAAAACCATTCAAAGCATGTTTCAGAATTATGTAGTTGAATTATGAAAAAAATCTATATTTTGTTTTAGTTCTCGTGCCATAAAATTCGGCACAAACATTCATTCTGAAATGTTGTAATGTTAATCACAATTAACATAATTTTTTTCCTGTTCAGAATTTTCCAAAAACAAACAAACAAAAAACGCTTCTTCATAAGGAAATTAGTATATAGTATTTTGGAACATCATTTTCTCAAATGTGATCGTCATGGAAATATAAACCTAATCGACGGAGACATGTGTCACATATGGCACATGTCCCATGCTACACTGATTGATTTTTGCTTGAATAATATTCGGTTATTATTTATGTATGGTATGAATTGGGAAGTTAGATTGCCTGTTCCCAACTAGTTTTATCTGTCTTGTAAATGCCAAGAATGAATAAGATTTCGAGGCCTTTATGAGATTATTTTTCATAAAACACGTTGGTTGCCATAAGGCTAATCGGTGTCCAACATATTTCAATAGTCTTGAGGACCATAGGTGATCGGCAAGGCAGATTGAAATTCAAGATATTATTCAATGTTATTGATCGCACTTTCTATGATATTTTTCACTTTATAAAGTGACCAATTCTGCTCTTCTGCATACATAGCGGTTTGAAATGAGAACAATTTTGGAAAAAAATATTTGCTAGTTTGTAGCAAAACTATTCCATTAACCTTATGATGGGCATAAGTGGTCGTATAACAAAAAAGTAATTTTATTAAAAATCACACCAAAATAATAAAACACTAGTTATGTTTGTATGACTTCTCAGAATAAGCTTGAAAACCAATGTTCACATTCCAACCAAATTATATACGCCGATCAATATATCAATTGAAGATTTAGAAAGACATATCTTATTATCAACTAGCCGCCTTTGGCGACCACCTGGTTCGCCATGAGTAATGCGTTCTAAAATTTTCGATTAAGTCACATATTCATTAGCCTTGAAGTAATTCCGGGCATTCATTGGCCTGAAATTAAAATTTTTTTTTTTCCGCGATGCTGCCAAAATATTAAATATGCTTTTTTAAAGAAAGCGAAAAAGGGGAAAAAAATTGAATAAATGATTTAGATGTTGCAAACGATTGTAGAAACCTTTGCTTTGCATTTATTTTTTTAGAAAATATCACATTTTATGTTTCTTTTATTTTATCCAGTCACGTGCTAAAAGTATCATTTCTTTAGACTTGATTTACGATGATAGTTTTTTTTTTATTATTTGAACTTCCGTCATTGTTTTCTGTTATTTTATCCAGTCACGTGCTCAAAAAAACATAATCAAAATATTTATTAAAAATTCGTTAAAAATAGAGACTTAAGTTATACATTAAAACACTGATACCATTAGAAAGCTAATTTTTTTATTTTTAAATTGTTGTAAAAATCATGTTTGTGCGATAATATTTTCAAAAGTTATTACGGAAAAGCGTCGAAATTTCGCTTACATTTTAATTAATTCAAATTCTAATTAAAAATTCGAAGAAAGGGCTCCGAGGTGCACATTCCCAACCTCCAAGGTATACATTTACCAAATTTGGTAGCTGTAGAGCTGGTCTGACCTGTAGAGCGCCAACACACACACACGCGCACACACACACACATTGAGTTTTATTATAAATATAGATATAGATTATAGAATCACTTATAGTTTTTCCAATTAATGGATTAACAAATCAAATGGTTAAGAAATAGAAGTGGCATCTTTCAAGTCAATTAACGTAATTTCAGACATAAAGGAGTTCCAGATGTGCAAAATTTCCGTGCATTCCTTAAAGATATCTAAAGTCAAAAAGTCAAATGGACTGATGTCGGTACGAAGTGAATTCTTTGTCAGCAATTCTTGTAATAACCTTCATATGATTACTCTCGAAATTGCTCTCACGTTCCAGGAGATATTATGATTTTCTTATATTTTTGTCTCACTAAGTTAGGGCATTTAGTACTTGTACATGGAAAAAAAATATTGAAATGTTTATAGCGAGGACAGTTTTACCTGTACAAGCTTGAGTCTGATCCTGAGCACCTCGTCGCTCTGGTTATCGATGTCAGCTTTCAGCCGGATACTTTCCCCACAGCAGTACGCTGATCTCTCCAGGTTGCTACGGACGCTCACCACTCCTCTGCGACAGCACAGACAACAGGTGGCT
>JAPMOQ010015486.1:315812-393589 GCA_026543055.1 Argiope trifasciata | reverse complement strand
ACATGGCGGATTTTGGTACTTTGCATCTTAAGCAGTGAATATCTGGAGCATCATCTTTTAATAAAAAGACAAAATTTGGCACATTTTTAATATGTTCATGATTTGTTTTAGTTTTTTCTATTTTATTTACTATAGTTTATAAAGTAGAAAATTTATAAAATTGAAAATGTATATGTAAAATAGAAAAAATATATATAAAATTGAAAATACGTTTACAAAATAGAAAATTATATATAAAAAATAGAAAATATATTATATTTTTATACTTTTAGTTTTTTCTATTTTTTTATAAAATTAAGTATTTGTTTTTATTTCTGTATTATGACTCCAGACTTTTATCACCTACATTTGTATCCAGTAGTATTGAAGAAGATATTAGATTTTAGAAATGTTATAATAATCAAGCGAACTAAAAGAAACGGATAGGAACCTGATTGTTTATACCTGACAAAATATTAATATTATCCTAAGTTTTTAATCATTTATAGAGTTAAATTTAATGAATTTTTATAAAACTAAATATGGGCTTCAGTAATATTGGGTAAAAGATGGATACCGGGCAATCTGTCGCCATGATAGACGTAAATAAATTATTCACAAAGTTAATAAAATATAAACCATTAATGTATTAAACATGTGTTGACATTTGAAATAACTTGGTCATCTTATTAAAAGAAGGGCCCTGTAATGTACATTACCCAAGATCATAAAATTCATAAATCCACACCTGGCCTCAAATATGATCGAAACATTGCGCAAAATTTAGTTAGTGCCTGAACGGCTGATTGATTTTGAAATTCTATTTTTAAAAATATACTTTTTACACTTCTCTGCTAACTTTTTCTCTTGACAATTGTAGTTCCGATTCGACTTGTTTAGAGTTTCCTCTCAGGCCTGCAGCCTTAAGTAGTTACTTAATTGGAAATCTGTCTTCGGTGGCGTGCATTGGATCAAGACATCTCTGGTATGGAGAGACGCTCAAAAAAAAAAGCCAGCCAATCTTAGGCTGATAAGGCAGCTAAATTGTTATCAGGATAATTCATCCATTCTTTTATATGATATTTAAAAACATCAAGCAATATTTACTCGATTGAGTTGTAAAGCAATAATAAAGACTGAGATATAAAACCATTTAAACTACAAGTAATTAACCCTTTCAGGGGCGGTGACATACTCCATATGTCACCTTTTTACAATTTTTTTAAAACTAGAAAATCGCGTTGAAATAACGACATAAAATTTCCTAACGTTTTTTAAGTCTTTATCTTGCCAATAGACGGCAGCACGAGTCTTAGAAAGTATTCTGTTTCCACACAAAAAATTCAAGATGGAAGCATGTTTTCATATGATGTAATTTGTCTTCATTTTATTCCGATAAACTTTATTTTCGAATTCAAAAAGCTCATTTTTTTGCGTCATTCATGTTAAAAAGCGTCATGAATCCCTAAAACTGCTTTCATTTCATAAAAATACCTTCTAATTACGAGTTGCATATTTGTGAATTCGCTCCAAAACATGTTCTAGATGCGCGGTGACATACCCAGTATGTCACCTACCCCCCAGCCTCCTAAGGACCTTAATTACATGTTAAGGACCTTAATGTTAAGGTTTACCTAACATTTACCTAATGTTTACATGTTAAGGACCTTAATTACATGGACCTAAATTACATGTCAGTAATAGGATGTAATCAGATTTAAATAATTGTTTCGAAAAAAAAATCATTTTTGGCATAGTGCCCCTGAAAGGGTTAAATATATATTAGAATATGAGACTCAATAGCGACTGGTCAACTCAAAAATTAGCAAGAAAGATTACAATTTTGATCAGTGGGAGTGTTCCACTTGAAACGTTTTTGAATATTCTCTAATAAATGTACTTGTGTGTTAATAATTGTATACCATTGACGAGATGTATTTACGAAAGAACCCATTAATTTGAGATTTTTGGCGATTAATCACTAGGAAGCAGTTAATACTCATGTACCAAAAAAAAGTCGGACTTATATTTCGGACGCCTTTTTTTTCTGACTGACTGAAACAAAAATTTGTTAGAACTACAACTGCAATTATAAAATCAATTATAAAATTTCATATATTTAAGGGATTGCATTTTTTAATCATCGAGTTTGCATGCTTGTTTAAATATAGATCAACTGACGGTCGATTCCTAGACGGATTTATCTCTAAATTCGATATATATCTACAAATATATTAAATAAATGCAACAAATTTCATATATCTAACTGTGTTCGTTTTGAAGTTATTGTGTCAACTTAAATTTGGACCAATATATTACCTCTGAATGGATTTCATTCATGATCTGATAGAAATGTAAAAATTTAGAATAGAGACCCATATTTAAAATTTTGTTTGTCCGATTCAAAATGTTTTTATATTATTGTGTTCATAGACAGATATGTGTTTTTTAGACTTCTGGAAATTTGAATTGTGGAGATTCCCCAAAATCTAGAATTCGTAATATTTTTGGAAATTGAAACGTATTCTCTTTGTATACTTCGTATAAGGGAAAGCAAAAATTCTAATTTATCCTTAAGTAACCTAGGACTTTAAATTTCAAACTCAAATCTAAATTTTTGTTACATTTCAGAAATATGGGATAAAAATTCCTTGTAATTTTTTCAATAGAAATTTTTTTTCAAAGGAAATGGGTTACCTTTATTTATGATGCTTCAAGATATAAAAGTATCTCAATCGCTCCCGCCTCTTATACTTCGCATTAAATGATATATATTCAACGCATTTTACTCGTAACAGTCAATAATAATTGATGAATTCTAACAAATACATAATTGATATTATCAAAATGTATGATGCAATGTCTCCTATTTGATAAGTATCTATCATAAATCGCCAAGAGCTGTAATTCGTTGGTCACTTCTAGAGAAGAACATGTTTTTCTGCGACAAAGCAAGCGTCACGCAGAGGATTAAAACGATCCTATCTTCACAATCTGTTCGAATGTTCGGGATAAGCGAAATCTGGATGGCCCCATCAGAAACATTTGCTAGCTTGTCTTGACAGTGACGATTTAATCCGTCCAGTGAGGGGAAGAATCGAGTGATTATATAGTGATTTTTTATAAATAAAAATAGCTTGGAAGAGGAGATTTCGTATACATAAACAACACGAATAGAGTTTTGGGAATTTCCAGAAAAAAAAAGGACGATTTAGGATTTCTTGTTTGAAATATTCTAACATTTTAGTGTTTTAATCTTGGCTTCTATGTCTTCTTTTCGTTTGTCGGAAAATGAGTCATTGGATTCTATAAATATCGCTTTTTAAATTACATAACTTATAAAAAGGTAGCAGCCTATAAGCATTATTGTGATAAAAAAAATCATAGAAGCCGGTATAAACTAGATGGTAGGGCGTTGGATTGTGGGTTGTGAGCCAGCAGAAGACCCTCCGTACACATGAAAGCTAATGCACACATAAATCTATAGTAGCCATAAAGCCATCCAAGGCGGGACAATACCAGTAAGGGAACTGGATTAAAAGTGCTGTTTCTTTGATTTGAGTCTAAATTGTGATCTGTGGATGAATGAATGAAATAATCTCTGTGAAAAGTGCTATGACGCATGAGCAGCTAAGTCACACTTCTGGCCTTAGATGGCGTTACTGAAAGAAGAAACGTTAAAACTTGACTTAGAAGCGCTGACTTTGTCATAGGACTTGTTTATGAAAAGTGCCATGAGCAATGAAGCAAAAATATCATATGTTGTAAAATTTATAACGTATTAGTCAGTATACCAGCATCCTAGCATAGGGGTTGCGCGTCTTCCCTTAATCTGAGCGTCCCAGATTCGAGACCTGCTTAGAGCATGGTTGTTCTTCATATATGTTCTATCTATGAGGTGTGTGAATGTGCCCTATCTGTAAAATGGGGTTGTGCAAAGTAAATGTGTGCCATCTTCATATGAGCTAGAAGTCAAGACTTCTGCCCTCGGGTGCTCAGGATTCTCTAACCTCAGAAGCTACAGCCCTCCCTTGCACATCATCATCATTAGTCAGTAAGACACAGAACAATCTTGATATTCACTTTTAATAGGTACCACTAATTAAAATCTTCACAAACTTGCTTTTTTTGCTTGCAATCCCATGAAGGAAAAAATTATGTAAAAGTAATTTTGAACAAACTATGAAAGAAAAGAACCGCAAAGAAATAAAACTTGCATCATTGGTTAGTTACTTTTGGCAATTTGAAATGGTCTAAAGCCACTTATAGACCATTTAGTGTGATGATATGTACCAAACGTTATTGGGAAAAAATACTAAAATTTTGATTAATTCGTATCTACTTTAAAATCCAATTAAAATACTGAAAGACTCTTTTTTAGTGAGAACACATGATCTCAGAAATAAAACTACATGGCAATTTCGATAACTCTAATACCAAGTCTGCTCGATAGAGAGTTCGAGCAATTTTTGAACAATTTACGGATAATATATGAAATTTAAACATTATCATGCTAGAATAAGTCTCTAGTTGCCAAGCAGGTTCTACTGATTCAGAAATAAATGCAACAAATTGGCATTTCAAGGATCAAGAGTCTGCATTCAATTTAACGGCAAATAAAGCCTTTTAGTCTCTTCCCCATAAAACTATAACTTAAACGTAAGAAAACTTCCAATTTACACACTTCATAAGTTGTGGAATCCAGCCAAAACTGTGACCGTAGAATGAGAACCGAATGCCTTTCTTGTCGTAAAATCACTTCGCAGTTCAACCCGCAAGGTAAACAATACAATTCATGACTCCTTGGGAATACATTACTTTCTTCAGTGTTCTTGTGGATGTAGCCTTCCATATGCGCTGGAACTCCTGGCAACCATCCAATGTTCCACTCCAGCTGAGAGTGGTAAGACAAGTTAACAAGTTTCTGATTGATGACGGAGTTGTATTTTACTTCCATCCCAGTTTACTAGAGTTAGCTGTTCTTGCTGAAGTACGTGTGCAAGAAGAGATACATGTATCCAAATACATCCAGTGTTCGGTGCGGGAAAAAACAGCTTGCAGTATGTTTAGTTAAGTAAAGACGGTTGCGTAATTTACTTGTTAGTTGTAGTGACTTTCTGTCTTCTGCAAGAGACTTTTTTTATTCAAATTTTCTCATTAGCTTATTGCGTTGGACTTGATATACGCACCGCGGAAGGAAATTTCTTGGGAAGAGTGTGTGTCTGAAAATGTTTTGGGGATGCTAATGAGAAAACGTTTAGGAGTCTGTGTGCTTTTAACTTTTTCTTTAATTATTGAGTAACACATTTTCTTAGGCAGAAGTCGTCTTTCAATTCCGAGATGATTAAGGAAGAAGCATCATGGAATAAATAATGAGGGGCTTTTCTTTACATACTCAACAGAAGTACGGAAGGATTTTAAAAATCAATAATTAACCCAAAAAATGAAGATAGAAAGATACTATTTATATTTAAAGGTTAAAACAAACTTTGGTTATTTTTCCTTTTCCCCCCTTTTTTCTTTATTTAAGAAGTTACGAGGGATGATCCAAAAAATAAGTTTACAAGCAGTGTTTGGAAAGTAGAAATTGTTAATGAGAATGCTGCTTTCCAGAGTGAAAACAGATGACTTAGCTGTTTTAGACTAGTCGTTAGAGCAGACAGTGTTAGTACACATCCGTTTCTAAGGATCGCATGGCCCCTTTACGGTTTGGCATAGATGAAGGTGGACTTAATTAAAAAAAATTACGCAGCAATTAATTTGAAAGGAACAAACAAATGTCAAAATACAAAAGCATATAGCATAACAGAAATGATAAAAAATAGAACGAATAATATCTGAAGTACATTAAAATTCGGACTTTATTAAATGATACCATAACAAATTGATAAAGTTAATCTAAAAGTAACAGTTCTCCATGATCAATTAGGAATCTAATGATATTTATGATTTTTTTGGAAGATGAATTACTAATGACTCTTTTATCCCAAAGGCTTTTTAGCAAAAAGGAGGGTTTTCTGAGGTGCCATGAAAGAGTAAAAAGGTAGGATGGAAAGTGAATGGGTTCGCCAACTTCTCTACATGAGCAGTAGTCATATTCTGATAAATGGGAAAGGTGAATAAAAGAAGGGAATGAACTTGACAAACAAGAATTCTTCACGAGTCTAGGAGAATGGTTAAAATTTTACTGTTCTGAGGATTTGAAAACCGGAATGACTAGTATTTCCAATATCCCAAAGCATTTGCCGTTTTCTTATAAATACTTTCTGAAGACTGTTTAAGATGACACAAGGGCTTAGGAGCTTACATTAATACACCATATATGATGGCTGCTTTTGCTTAAACATCAGCTTCTTCATTACCCAGATATCCAACATGGGCTTTGATCAATCTTAAGAGATTATTTGGGTTTTGGAAGAGTAGAGACTGTATGTCACGGACAATTTGATGAGAAGAATGGGGATCTTGTATTCCTAGCAAACTTGGAAGAATGTCTGTTCAGATTTTAATCGTCTCATTTTCTTCACTAGCTTGTATGATAGCTCTTTTCTGTCCAAGCAATTAGGCTTGAAAACACAGTATGGATTTTCTCAAGTTTTCCATTCCGTTCAAGGACTTTCAGGCCATTTTTGAGTGTGTAATATATACAACCTGCTCTTAGCTCTGTTTTGGACCCGTCAGTGTCGAATGTTAGACTGTTATTCTCTTCAAAAGATTCTATCGTTGAGATTCTTTTTTCTGTCTCAATAATGAAGCATGAATAGTAATATTCTTGACTTTTTCTTCAAATTCTCTAGGATACGTTACATATTAGAATTTTATTTCTTTCTTTAAGTATGTGATAGTGATGTGAAGGCCTTCTTGTTGAACTTTCAGGTGGAGTGACATGATGCCTGTAATGACTTGCAAAGTTGCCGTTGGTGTTGTACGATATGATCCGGTAATATATAGAAGGAACATCCTCTGGAAAGTTAATTTTTTTCTCCAAACTAGATGCTGAACGTGTTAATACTTAGACTTGAAATAGTGATAGTAATGGCAAATATTCTAAAGAAGCAGCTTCATACAGCTGTGATACGATTTCTATGGGTCAAGAATGTGGCCCCGTTGGACACTCATAGACAAAGCGTTAAAGTGTAACAAAAACGAAGCGATGAGTAGACAACAGATGGCGAAATGGTGTCGTTCTCTTGAAGCAGCCAGAGAGATTTCTGGAAAAGTTTTAGTGGGAGGACTGAAGCCACTCCCTCATACAGACCGATGATTGCTCCCAATGACTATATCCTTTCTCCGGCACTGAAGTAACACTTATCGGAAACAAGGCTCATATCAGACGGTGATGTTCATAAAGGTGCCGAGAACTGGTTCAATAGCCAGGAATCTGATTATTACCAAGATAGGTTAATAAAATTGGTCCAGCGATGTGATAAATGCCCCAACAGGTTTGGTGATTATGTATAAAAGTGACCGCCACATACGTCTCTTAATAACTATTTGTATCTTGCGTCAATTTTTAATAAAATATTTTTCCTTTCCTTTGTACTTTTTTTTGGATCACCCTCATAGAATTTAATCTTACAGTTTAGTTTGCCTTTACAAATTATATCAGAAGATTTTTCTGTAGTTTAAAGTTATGAGTGAAATAGTGAGAGTGGGATCTGGTTATGAACTTAATGATTTTTTATTCAGGAACTATCTGATGAGAATTTTTTTCATAGTATTAAATAATATTTCTATTGTTCTTGTTCAATTATACTATCAAGAAAGATAGTGCTTTGTGCTACAAGAAATGTATTCTCTAGATTAACAGTGCTGTTCTTGAATTAAGAACGACTGGTTGCAGATTTCAGACTAAACAGCAGCTCAGGGTCTCTGGACTCTGAAAAGGTGCCGCAGGCCAGTGCATTAAAAAGACCTTATTATCCTAGTTGTAAAATAAATTGTTGTTGTTTCTGATTTCCCTTTTTAGTGACAAACACACTAAAAAGTTCAGAGATTTTAAGTCGGAATTTTTGCGCCTTTTGTTTTTCAGGAGAGCCATCTAGGGCCAAGAGTACGATTTAGCTACTCACGAGTCACGGCAATTTTTACAATGCGGATTTCATTCATTCATCCACATAACGTAGTTTAAACTTGAACAAGAGACCGATCAGCACTCCTAATGGTATCACTCTCGATATAGAGAGCTTTCTGATCACGACAGATTTATACGTGCGCCAGTCACTACTACACACGGGGTGTCTCGGCTGGCCGGTTTGCACTCACAATTCAAAGGATGCGAATTCAACGCCTTACAAACCAAGCTAGCCAAACCTATATAAAATAAATAGATTAAAAAATAAAAGTGAGGTATTAAGGTGGATTCAGGCAAGGCTAATTATTGCGCGCAATAGAAGATCACGCCTACTTCCAGAAAATCGCGTGACCAGAACGGAGCAATGGCAAATGATTGTCCCTTTGGGACAAACGTTGTCCACGTCGTCTCAACTGTTCACACGAGGACAATGCCGGGACAACAGCAGAGAGGCAACGATTGCGGGCAATAGTAAGCCTCGTGTGAACCAACCTTTAGACACCTGATTAAATCTGTAAAGATGAAATTATGGAAATATAATCCTATCTGTTTCATCATGTTTATTTTCGCTGTTATAATATTTATAACCCTAATTGCTGTCAATGTCAATGTGTCAATGTAAGTAAATAAAACCAAATGCCTTTTCAAATTACTGAAAATGTTATAATTTACACAAATGAAAAATTAACAAAATAAATAATTAGAATGACGTAACTTAAAAATGAAAGTTAAATTTAATTGAAAGTAGTTCTAATCTTGCTTAATAGCCAGGGCCGCTAACTACCTAAATCAACCACTGAGGATGATATGCTGCACATCTGCATGCAGTTTCTTTGTCTTTTGTCTTTTCTCATGCAAGGCATTACTCTAATAACTCCACAAATATTTGGCGGCTTAATCTCTAAAGTATGCAAGATATAAATTCTGATTTCAGCAGTTAACAGAGTACTTGAACTCAAAGGTTCTTTATCACTGCATTTAACTATGCTGGAGAAGATTGCTGTTATGCCGTTGAATAGACGGAAACCGAAAGAAGCAAAAAAGTTTGGCTATTGAATAATTCCATAAGATTAAGACAGATGTGCCCCAACTTTATTCGCTGATATATAATTCTCTTCGTTACATATTACATGAAGTTTCAAGGGATTCAGTGAGAAAAAGTTATAACAATTAAGAGTATGTAAGAAATTATAAGCTAGATCATACGATTTCAACATCAAGAACTATATATGATGGCCTAAAATTTGATGCTTGAAGTCAAACAAAACGCTTTTTGTTGAAAATCTATATTGCATTCATAAATTTTTGGATTCCGAGCATTCGATATTTCACTCATATTCTTTCGAGAAAATAACTTTATACCCAGGGTCGGCCTTCGCTATAAAAGTGAATGGGTGCAAAAAAACTATTGAGAAACACCCTAGATTTTTTGTAAAGTAAAGAAGAGATTGCAAACATGCACTTATATTAATAACACATGTTTATTTAATGCATGATTGTGTTTTTGTCAATATATTGATTGCTTCAGAAAAGATACAATATTTTGTACTTTCTTTTTTGATACGTTATATAACAAGAATATATAAGAGTTCTGAACACATACTTGAACGAACGAAGATAACTCCTTATTAATTTTCTAGGGTATTACAAATTTGTTCAAACTGTGCATATATTGCTGTAATCGAGTCGATTTTGTCTTCCCAACGAATGTCGCATAATGATTTCAGAATACTTTTTAAATACTTTTGTAGAATTTCCTATCTCTTTGCAGGTGCAGAAAGTATGCAATATAACGGCTGAATATGTCAAAAAACATTTTACAGTCCATATTACTGGATGCGGTGTCAAAAATTAGTTGATTAAAAGAGAATGGTAGGAAAGGCATACAGGTTGCATGAAGGTTTAGAGCAATTATTTTGTATTGCCCATTTTTCTATTTCCCTGTCATATCGCTACCGTTGCCGTCTGCCTATTATCTGCAATTTATAACAACAAAATAAAAAAATCTTATTTAATATTTTGAATAGTTTTTGCTAGTCTTTCTTTAATCACTTGTTACTTCAATAAACTTTATAAACGACTGATTTATACTTTATCTTTTCTCTACGTATCTAATAGTGATTAACGTTTGTTTCTATTGTGAAATATCAGAATACAATACATTTGGATACTATAATACGTGGACGCTTTTATATCGTTTTGTGACCGAAAGGGCGCCAAATTTTAATTCTGTCAGGGTAAACTATTAAAAATAATAAATCATGCCAATTTAGTTGAAAATGCATTTAATGGCATTAAGGACATGCTTTACACGGAGACAGAACTATTTAGGACAATAGCATTTAACATAGATATATGCATTAAAATAATACTCATAATATTGTTCATGGCAGAGGCCGATAGCGGGTCGAGGAAACAGTTACGGTTACAGTTTTTAATTTTATTAAGGACGTCATTTCCTAACGACGTCAATAGAGGCTCAGCCAACCACATGGAAATAAATAAGTATGTATATTTTCATAACATTATTATATTATTGTTCAGAATATTATTTTAGTTCTTAATAAAGTTTGGGCCCTTCAATTGCAAAGCCCCTGTGCATTGTATCCCTACGTATGCATCGCATTAACTAGATGGCCAGCACTGTTTATTCCAAAATCTTGTTTGGAATTTATACCTAATTGTAGTATCACATTCAAGAGTCATAATTCATTCAGAAAATTATTTCCTTAATATTATAAGGTGAGAATTTCAGAATTAAAAAGAAATCATAATTTTTACAGTATTTTTGATTTTTTTAATATTTTATTGATTGTTTTCACCAGCCTTTGATATCCTGAAAGTCACAAACAGTCTTTTTTTTTTTTACTACTAGTGGGGTAACAGAAGTTTTGGGAATCCAAAATTCTGAACAGGATATTTGGCATTTAAAAACGGATTTTTTGCTTTTGGTTATAGTGAACGCGACAAAAACTAATATAATGTCACAAAATGCTCTTTTAATATGATGTGCTAAAATGCCATTTGTAAGTAAAGAATCCATAAGATAAATTTTAATTATTATTGTTTATACAGATAAAATTAAAATGTTAAAATTTTTAAATTTAAAAAAATAAATATTTAAATGAATGAATGAATAAATAAAAACTAAAAAAAAACTTTAACTAATACCTGCAAAAAATGGGACAAAAAATTAAAAGGTTTTGGTACTAACGGATGTTGAATCTAAAAAAATAAAGATATCTAAAAAAAAAAAAAAAAAGAACATGTGATACTCAGTTTGTTCTCCAGATGCAGAATTACGCAGCTACTGCAGTGACAACAGCTTTTAGCAACCGGAAACCACTTACTCGGGCCTTAATCTATTCGCCAATACATTACACAATGAACCACTCACTTATCGCTTTCACACTGATACATGATTAATGAGCGGAGGGGCCGTGAGCCCATTGATTATTTTGCTCAAAACTCAGAGAACGAGCAATTGGGTGAGAGAAGAAAATTGAGTTCTCTCATGAATTTTTAAGTTACTTTTTGATTGCTTAGTTCATACATTATCGTTGCAAATGTACTTAATCAAATGGACAGTTACATGGTTGTACTCTATTTCCACTTTGATGTGTGCGATATAAAATAAAGCGAATGCGTCAAAACATGGGATTTTGATGTTTAAAATCTCAAAGAGGTAAAAATACTATTTTTAGAATTTTATTTTCTGTTCTGAGGAAACGATAAATCAAAATGCAAGGAGGATTTATCGTCGGAGTGGAGTTGCAGATATATGACATATTTCTGAACAAAGTCAACATCATTTTATTGGTTAGTTTATTTTCGTATGTTAATGTTATAACTGATAAACATAACACATTCAAGAAAAAAGTTTTAAGATAAGGAAGAATGTTGTACTTTAAATCGATTTTTTTGTATTAATTTTTATTTTCATTAATTTCTTTTATTCGTATTTCTATTACAAAAACTAACTTTAAGTTTTGAATTTATTACATGTTTTATAAGATAAAATCTTCAAAACATTTTAAATTAGTTTTCTTAAATCACTAACAAAGTGCAATGTCGTGGTATACGAATTCCTTTTTTAAAATTTGGGGCAATTTCTTTGAATGTAAAGTATGTAAGGTTAGATTCTTAGGTATTAGTGATGTTTTGACACTCATTTAAAACCTTCTTTTACGTGATTTTCCGTTCCTTTGTTGATTCTAACGGAAGAATCAATGAAAATACATTGATAGTTTATTCATGAAATAGGGTGCAATCAATCTATCAATACCTAAGAAGATCTTTCAACGAGGGGCACCTTAGAAATAAAGATGAGTAGCTTCTTGTATGATGGTTGATTTTTGCCAACTGGTTAGTACAGAAATGGGGGGGGAGGTTGTCGACTAACTCCTATAGATGACAGGACATACTTTGTGGTGATATCTTAATAAGACAGATAACATCTACGGGGCATGAGCATGCTTTTGCCCTATGGATATGTTACTGATCTTCAGATCCACAAGTCTCGCGTTCTATTCTGAACCAACACTACCTTCTACAATGGTGACCCGGACGTGATGTGGCGCTATCTACCGAGCAGATTTTACCTCCCACAATGGTGACCTCGAACAATGAACCTTCAACCTTTATGCAACTAATGTGGCTCCATCTACCCGCAACCAAAGTCGTCAGACTCACTTGACGCAACAATTCACGCACGCTCGCCATAACGCTTGGGGTGACTAAAAAGTTCTCCGCTCGCCAAACAAGGATGGGTACGGCGCATTAGACACAACAGCTACACACAGCAACCTCTCACTCAACAAACCAATTCATCACCACTCAACAACAACGCATATCGTTCGTCTACTTACTGGAGGGTGAGTCTGTGGTGATATCTTAAGACAGATAACATCTACGGGACATGCGCATGCTTTTGCTCAGCGGTTATGTTACTGGCTTTCAGACTCAAAGGTCCCGGGTTCTATTCTGAGCCAACACCACCTTCAACAACTTCCAACCTGAAGGGTTGTGCAGTGGTCGGTGATGGTTCTTAGGATTCAATTGTAGTTCTCTTCAGTATTGGTCACACTTGGGTCTGGTCATTCAGGTTTTTCCGTGTGCCTACGATAGGTCGGAGTGGCCGTTTATTATTAAATAAGAAAAATATAAATTAACGATCCAAATATTCTGATTAAAAGAAACAGAAACTGTTGATCGCTGATTCAAAGCTACTGAAAGCTGTTCATTCGTTTTATTAAGTAACTAGCAGGTACTCGACGCTTTGTTGAAGCCGAAAAAATAACATTAAGTGCAATCAATCAATAATTTGACAATTTTTTATCGAAACAGGCTGAGTAGTATGACAGTACATAAAATACGAACAAATATCCTTTTCTATATATTAAATTTGTATATTCTTTTAGAATAGTAAAACTGGTGTTCATTCAGAAGGGTAATGATAGAAACTATTCATTGTATCTCTTGATTCGTTTAATATTTGTACGGAATTCTCAAATTTAATTTTAGAAAATGTGATTAAAATATTTTCTTTCAAAATTCATTGAACACAGAACATATATTTATACCAAAAAATCATCAATGCAGTTGAAATGATAATTTTTTGAAAATTAAGATAGTGTTAAATTATTTATACTATAATATTTTGGAAGTTACTGCGAAAAGCGAGAACATTTAATTAAAATTTAAAACACGCAGGATTGGTCTCCCCAAAATTTTCTCGTATAATCTATACTTATAATAAAGCTTAATGTGTGTGTGCGTGTGTGTGTGTTGGCGCTCTACAGGCCAGACCGTTGGACCTACAGCTACAAAATTTGTACATGTATACCTTGGAGGTCGGGAATGTGCACCTCGGAGCCCTTTTTTCGAATTGTTAATTAGAATTTGAATTAATTAAAATTTAAGCAAAATTTTGACGTTTTTCCTCTATAACTTCCGAAAATATTATCACACAAACATGATTTTTACATCAATTTAAAGATAAAAAAATTAGCTTTCAAATGGTATCAGTGTTTTAAGCTTCTATTTTTAATGAATTTTTAAAGAAATATGTTAACCATGTTTTTTTTAGCACATGACTGGATAAAATAAAATAAAACAATGCCGGAAGTTCAAATAAAAAAAACAACTATCAACAACAACAAATCAGATCTAAAGATATACAACTTTTAGCACGTGACTGGATAAAATAAAAAAATGTATAAATATGATATTTTCTAAAAAAATAAATGCAAAGCAAAGGTTTCTATGATCGTTTGCAATATCTATATCTTTAATTCCATAAATTATCTTTATTTACAGTAAACCTGATTGAATTTAGACAGGATATGCATTGAAATCCCGACTTAATGGCATATTTCTATAATCGTTTGCAATATCTGTATCATTAATTTAATAATTTTTTCCCTTTTTCGCTTTCTTTAAAAATATATTTAACATTTTGGCAATATCACCGAAAAAAACATTTT
The DNA here is from genome assembly GCA_026543055.1 of Argiope trifasciata. NCBI lineage: Eukaryota > Metazoa > Arthropoda > Arachnida > Araneae > Araneidae > Argiope > Argiope trifasciata. Next base: position 379,051 of record JAPMOQ010015486.1, on the reverse strand, counting down.
TAATATTTTGGAAGCATAATCGATAAATTATTAGAACATTAAACTCAAAAAATTTTTCCGAATAAAGTTACCGACTCTTTAACTTCTAATAACTGAATCTTTTAACTTTAACTATTTCTTAAAGGCGACTAGTCTGTAATAAAGTTGTTACCTCTGCTAAAGTTGTTGTAATGATTGCATGACATTTGCGTATTGTAGCTACAAAATATTACCCTTGAACTGGGATTTATCATTTCTACTGAATCTAATGTGTCTCCTCGGTGGGCTATTTGGAGATTTATCCTTGGTAAAAAGATGTGGTTGAGATAGGAATTTTAATTTTTTTATTTCAGATAATAGTACTATGCCTATAATCATCCCATAGATGTAAACAATAAGTTCACCAAGTTTCATCGCAATCGGATGAACGGTTAAGGAAGGCATAAGAGACATACAGACAAACATTCATTTTATTTATGTAGACAGTAAATCAAAGTTTTTGTAAAAGCATATCTAGCCAATTGTCTGCATCTTATATGGTGACAAATTGGCCAAATGTCATTAGATATTAACATATAGTATGATGTTATTTGGTTGAAAAACACGTTTTTTCAAAAAACAAAAACAAAACCGAATAGACTCTTTATAAGCAGCTGAATTCGTTTGTTAGTGAGAAATCGAAAGATCGTTCGAAAAATCAAATTTATTTAGTCTCCATAATTACGAGAAAAGTCATATGAATTTTTTGGTTATCAACAATAGACCAATCTTTTTTTCTCTTAGATATTAAATGGTAGAGTTTTTTAACACTTTTTTAACATACAAATAATTGCTCATACATTAATTTCTATTAATATGGTTGAACAACAGTTGATCTATGAATTCGGATGCTTATTTTTTAATGCAATTAATAAGCTATTAATTGCATTAAAAATAAACTTGAGTAAATATATTCTAATTGAACTAATGTATATTTGTTTGTTAATCACAAATGTTATTCTGTCCCTGACCCTTCTTATTTCGAGATACTTTTTTTTTCATCCAACTTATTCAACAGCAGCAAAAAAAAAAAAAGATTCTAGTATTTTCGAATAGAAAATTGAGAAAAATTGTTTAGTGGGGCATATCAAATTCAATAAAAAGTAAATTGCAAACGAAAGAGACTGAAAAATCCCCAAACCATTTTACTGAAATAAGAATTTATCATCCGAAACCAAAAGAGAATGCTGGATTTCGGAGCTATTCTTCGCAAAGCAAATTCATTTCGCTTCGCTTCGGAAGCGGAAATTCAATAAACTCGCATTTGGAGGCTAAAATCGTTTGGTTCCCAGATAACGTTCGTTTTGTCATCTTCATCCATTCAGACTTCGGCTTTCGGTGATTAGTTTAAAGTGCTTTGGCAACGATTATATCCAACCATTTGCAATATGCAAATTTAATTACTCCTTGTGATTCGCACAGAAGAACACTTTCGAATAAAATCAGCTGAACGTTAATGAATTCGAACGAAAATCATCTTGCTCCACTTTAGCGATTCCCGCTCTTTTTGAGGGTTAAACAATTGAACAACTAATGAATTCGAGATAAATTTTCATATTTCGAATTTTGTAGTTCAACTTCATTAAATAAACGATGCCAAATGGGCGAATAAAACTTCCTTTTATACCGGTGCAGATGTGAATATTATTCTTTTATATTTATTCAGTGAATAAAGTCCCTTGTTTCAGTTCAGTAATGCAATGTCGTTACAAACACTTTTCCTAATGAATACTTTGGTATAAATGTTTACGAGCAATTAAAGCGGTGAAAATTACTCACGATTATTAATTGCAGATTATTTATAGTTTAAAACAAAGCAATAAAATTAATTATGAAATGTCTTTTATTTTAACGGTCTCCTTACAGTTAGTAAATTATTATGATGTCCTTCGAAATCTCTAATTAGCAGACAGTTTCTTGAAATCTGGTTCATGATATATTTTTTATTTTCGCTTTTATCTAGTAAGAGAAGGGAATGTATTGCATTTGCTAAAAATTTCGGTCTAAAGATTTTGACGAAATTCTATATTTTAGACATCTTCGAGTTCGAGAAACTTCTTAAGGAATCAATCTGTCTGGGCGTGAATATGATAAAAACGGAATGAAAAAGGCGAATGCAATTTTGCGTGAGGAATTCGAAACAGAATTGAATTCTTATAAATTCTGAATGAAATCTGTCAACGAAAGATTTGTTTCTGTAACAATCACATATTTCACGTAAAAGAAACAATTTTAAAATGGAATGGGCTAGAGTTGTGGGATTTCGCACATGGTTTTATCATTACCATCATGTTTTTGGAGTCAAAAGCAAAAATCTTGAGAAAGTGCATCACAACGACGACAACAACAATAGTTCAGACTGAGACAGATGTGAAGATATTTCACGTTTTCTCTTTACAAGTTCTTTTGGATTATTAAAATAGCAAACAAATACATTTTACGTTTGCTGTATTATAAAGCATTGATAATTTGGAATAGGGAATATGCTTTAATATGGAAAAAAATATAATTTTTGTACAGATAAGGCTTAATTCAAGGATGAGTTGACTATCTATCTTTTTATCTACGTATAATTTTTAAAAAAATTAAGGCTCAATAGGGTAGTTGGATGAATTGAAATGAATGATTTTTACACCAAGATAAAATGTCTTTTAATTTTAGATTAATAATGTCAAATCGACATCTGTTATTTATTGGTCTGTAAATCAGCAAGAAAATTAGCCTCTCTCTCCCCACAATATCCATTGTAAATTTTTAAAAAGGGAGAAAATTTGAAAAGTTTTAGAATAGTGGAGACAGCTGACTAAGGAGAGAAGGGAATAAGCACAGTAGAACACCCAGTGTGGTCGGCGGGAATGAATTTAGTTAAGATGGCAGGAAGAGGTTGATATTTTTTCTTTGCTGTGAATAATGAAACTGCTAAATAAAGTATTAAATATTATGTATTAATTATTAAACAATAATCAAAATTATTAAACAATAATTAAAATTATTAAACAATTAATACTTTAATTATTCAATATTAAAGTATTAATTATTAAACAATAAAATATTATGCTAAAAAATGACTTAAAACTTGTGTACAAATCCTGTTAAATTACAAACCAGGAGGAAAATACGATTTAAAATTTGATATAATAAAAATAATGCAGCTTTCACTCCATTTTTTCCAATAGGGAAACTAAGTATTTTGTGGCACTGAACAACACAATAGGAATCTCTTCATTTAATAAACCAATAAATTTGTTCCCCATTTCAACACATTTTTTACATGTTAATGATTTAATTTAGTTAATTATTTTTACTTTATAAATTTTGTGAAAGTGTACATGTTTTTTCTTTATCTACTGAAACTCCAGACTGCCCATGGCCTACATTTGTCCTCAATATAATTGAAAATTTTTCATAAAATGTGTTAAATACTAATAAATTTTCTAATAGCTAAGTGAAACGTATTGAAGCATTTAAGAATCTGACCAAATATATTTGATAAAATTCCCATATTATTCTATTTCATAAAAGGTTTTTCCCCTTGTATTTAAGAAAATGAAGTGTCTCAATCGTTCCGTTCGCTGTCCTTTATCGGCCTTGCAATCTTAAACAGCTGCCTAATAGGATATTAGCCACTGGCTCCATCATTTGTGAAGGAATGAAGATAGTAGTATTACAAGTTTCCAACGATTGCAGAAACAGGGTTTTAAACGTTTTTTATTATAATGCAGAATTTTTTTTGTAAGCATGTAGTTTGAATATAAATAAAAGGATGCATAATTGTTGTTAAACGAATTAATTAAAAATATAGTCTTATTAAAGTTTTCGTCAATAAATATATAAATAACATATCTATATATGCATTAATTTTAATTTGGTACATTTCATGTATTTTTTATTATTATTTAGCCAAGCTAAGTAAATACTTGTAAATGTAAATAAAGAATGCAAAAAAAAAAAAAAAAAAAAAACCCACACCATTTTTAAAAAATTAATTTGGTTATTTAATTCTTTGTTAAATCTTGATTCAAATGTAGAACAATGTGCAGATTTTTTATTGATTAATAATTAAATATACGAAATTAATTAATCAACATTTAAATTATGCTGAAATATATTACTGTGAAACATAGGGTTTATAGTATTTCCATAGTTATATACTAGCCACCAATGTAACTGAGGGCTCAATTTGATCACAGTCTATAATTTGTTTCAGATTTGAAAATATTTTAGCTATTAAAATGGTAAAATTTTGGTTGCATAGCTGTAATCAAATTATGTATTTAATTTGAAAATTTATTCCTTTGTTTTTTTAGCAACTTAATATACATATATAAGTATTTGGGAGTGATACTTTTGATCTTTACAATCATAATGATGAATGAAAACAAAGTTTTCATTCTCAAACATATCATAGAAATTTTGAACGGGCTTGAACTGCTTAGTGTATCAAATGGAGATTTTTTTTTTGATTTTAAGGTTTAAGTGAGAGTCTCACGAATCTAACACCATGGATATCTCCGATCAAAGATCAAGCAAAAAGACCAAAGGAGGTGCAGGAAAAAAAACTTTTGTGGTCTTTTTATGTAAGAATCCTTTGAATTTTTTTGCATCTTTGTATTGTAAAATAATCCAAACATTGTCATCTGAATAAGAGTTACTTTTTGTGATTTATTAGATAATGCTAGAAGTATCTAGTTAAATAACAAATGAATTGTGGAATGGTGTGGTTAAATAATATTCAAAAAGAATTTTCTGAGTGTGAACCCAAAAATATATGGAAAAGTCAAAATAAAAGAAAATAGGATATTCCTCGCAGAGAAGTGTATTTCATTAACAAATACTTTTGGAAGAAAAAAATTTATGCAAAGATCTTATTAAGTTACAAGTTCAAGTGGTAAATGTTCTAGAAGAGTTCTCTGTTGTTGTTGTTGTCGTGTCCGTGTTTCGCACGGAAAGGGGGTGCAGTAGCTTCTGAGGGTAAAGACCCTTGAGCACCCAGAGGGCAGAAGTCTGACTTCTAGCTCACACACATGACACAACCCTTTTTAGGGGATGGTCGAATTCATTCATACACTTATTCATCCATCAGCAAGTCGGAATTAAGATCCAAATCAGATACCGACTCATCCCAGATTCAGTACCCCCAGAGGTATCGTTTTGTTATGGGAACTTGGAGGAATTCACAGTCTCGACATATTTAACGTGCCCCAACTGCCATTAGCCAACACGGCGGTCTTTGGCCAAGACGAGGACAGAACCCGCGACCTTTCGGTTACGAGACTGACGCTCTACCAACCAGGCTACCGCGGCCTAGAAGAGTTCTCTTTTCATATTTATTGACCTTCATGTTCATTAATAAATTGATCCCAAAAGTTGTTGAGGGATTGGGGAATAGAGATCGTAACATTTCATAAAATTTTTCTATTAATTTGTAAATGAGGATTTTTCTCTTTCATCGGAGTAAAAAATGAGATTTTATTAAAAGCTGTCGCTAAACGGCTTCTAGTTAAGTGAGGAGTTTGAAGCTTATTTGAGCTATAATGGCCATCGTTTAGCAGGATATTCAGTAACATAGTTATTTTTGTTGCTTATGGTACTTACTTCTTATAACATGGACTTAATGCCTTTTTTATGCATTTATTTCAAGATTTTATGATTATGATGGCACGAAATAGAGAGATAATCCAGTTATCCCATCTGAATCCAATCTTAATTGATCCTATTTGAGAGAAAGAGAGAGATTCAGTGCTAGTTTGACTTTTATTAGCAATTCTGTATCAGCTATATGTATCAAATGGAATCTTTTTCACCCGAAGCTTTTAATAAGTTGATTTGTTACATGTGGAATAAACGCCGATGTATAAAGTCTTCCATTTATTCATGTTCTTCGAAATCATAGAATTAAAAAAATTCTAAACAGGAATTAATAAAAAAAGTCACAGACGAAAAAATATATTTAATAAAAAGATTGAGAAAATAAAAATTACATAGATTCAATTTTTTATTTGTCAAACATTTTCATTTCACATTTCCATTCATTTTTAATTTCTCATATGCGAATTATATAAAGAAAAAATATCGTAACCTTAAAATTATGTCCGTCTCTTGCACTAACTATCTGTAAACAAAATAATTCAAGAACGTACAGAATGTGACAGATGCAATTTGGCATGCAGTATTTACATTAAACATCTAGCCATCTAACAGATTTTAAAAGAAATACAGGAAAATTAAGTCAATCTGTCTGGCTACCTGAGAACAGGTAAACGCGATAAATACAAAACGTAAAGAGCTAGATGAAAAAAATTTGGCATTCATATTTAGCTTGTAAATCTTGAAACTGGTATCAAATTTTGAATCAAACATGTCAAAGACCACTTTATGTCTGCATTTTAGCATACATTTAAACGCGACAGCTCAATTACTATTTACTATTAGATAATTACTATTTAGATAAATGAAATTCGGGGCACAGTTTTAGTATCCAAAGTCTAAATTAGTATAAAATTTTGAAAAAAAAATTGGGTTGAAAAAAAAAGGTTGATCTATCGATCCGTATATTATTATAAATGTAGAGGCTTTAAGTAAAAAACCAATGAATTAGAAAAATAAAATTCCGGATTTTTTTTTCTTGACTAAAACTTTAGCCCGTTATTAAATTTTGGTTTTAATCTATCTATAAAAATGTATCTTAAATGCATACACAGTTTTTTTTATGATACTAAGAAACATATTAGTCTTATGTATGAGAATCTGAAAATAAAAATATGAGTACTTGTTGCATTCTCTGCCTTGCTTAGGTACGGTTTTTTTTGAGAGGGTGGGGAAATAGCATTTTTATTGGAGACTACACTTAAACGTTTTGGAAGATCACTCAAGTTGATTTCGTAAATAATCAGCACAAACAAATAATGATATGTGTATGAAAGTCATATAATTAATGATAAATTTCAAAAAAGTTTAAAAAGCTTTACTTTTGATTAAATTAATTTATAATACTGTTACATCATAATTAAACTTTGTACTTTTGTGTGTGCATCTGACTTCAATAACTTGGTGACTGGATATAATGAGTTCCATATTCTTGATACAATTTCCAAATCACCGCTGGGGCTTTCCGGAAAAGAAGAAGAAACAGAGTTATAAAGGCAGAAAAGTTTTGAAAAGAAAAATCAAAGGTATTTTACGAGCGAGAAAGGACTCGTAAAAAACCGTGCCTATCATGGCAATGTAGCGCGTAAAAGTAGCGCAAGAATAAATAAAAGTCTCAGGACAACCCATAAAACGGATACTTAAATCCGGTGAAATAAAACAAGAGTTTTATATGCTGTCCGGTTGGAGAGGATGCTTTGAAATGTGCAAACCCCGATTTGTCATTCCTTTTGGTCAGTGACACGTGACACATAAAGCTGATATGCTTGATATACTTTATGGAATATCTTAAAATTGATACTTTTCAATAGAAGTAAGGTGCAAAAGTATATCTCTCTGCCAATTTTCAAAAATCAATATTCTATTTTATTTGAGCAATAAGTTTTGCTCAATTAGAATTTTTCTTCATGTATGATTAAATTAATTTTTTTTGCCCCTTGATTATCCATTATGCGACTTTAAGTGATACTCAGGTCGCTGTAGCCTGGTTGGTAGAGCGTCAGTCTTGTAACCGAAAGGTCGCGGGTTCTGTCCTCGTCTCGGCCAAAGACCGCCGTGTTGGCTAATGGCAGTTGGGGCACGTTAAATATGTCGAGACTGCAAAGTCCTCCAAGTTCCCATAACAAAACGATACCTCTGGGGGTACTGATTCAGGGATTAGTCGGTCTCTGATTTGGATCTAAATTTTGACTTGTGGATGGATGAATAAGTGTATAAATGAGTTCGATCACCCCTAAAAAGGGTTGTGTCATGTGTATGAGCTACAAGTCAGACTTCTGCTCTCTGGGTGCTCAGGGGTCTTTACCCTCAGAAGCTACTGCACCCCCTTTCCATAAAAACACGGACACGACAAAAAAAAAGTGATACTCATTATGAATAACTTCTTTTTACCAATTGGCCACTTAAATTGTAAATTTCAACACCTTTTTAACTTAATCACCATGTGAACGACTTATTTCAATTACTTTATGGAAATGTATACTTTTTATTTATTAAGATTTGCGACTCATGGCCTCCATGTTTGTTACTTATGGTACTTACAATCCCACTGACAGTTATCTGACAGCGATTTCAGCCGAGTGGGCTTCTCTTGTTTTATTCAGTAGCGGCAATTAGGGCTAAGAATATGACATAGATACTTCATGCGTCATATTCGCTTGCACAACTTTTTGCAGGAGGAGGGCACATTCACGCACCTCACAGACACAACACTGAAGACGAACGCCATGCCTGAATCGGGACTTGTACCCAGAACGCCCAGATCACGGGGAAGACGCGCTACCCCCTACGCCAAGACGCCGGCTCATCCATCTTTAAACATATTGTTTAAGCTATCGAAGTCAATGCTGTATTAAATAAATGAAAAATTTTATTGAATAATGAATGTAATAAAAATACAAATATGATCAATTTGACGAACTTGATTTACCGTAATAATTTAGAATACAGTTCATAAAAACTGTAAAAAGTAATTCTTGGTTAGTAAAATTTTTTTAATAAAACCACCTCAGTTGTTCTCAGCTCAGTGGCCCTAGGCAGCTGCCTAGTAGGAAATCCAACGCTGCGTTTTAATACAATGGATAAATATTAGCTATAAATCGAATTTATTTTGAAATTTTAAGTAAAAGTAAGAAATCGAAACTTTAAGAAATTGCTTTTATTTCTCAGTTACTTTAACTGTCTTGATACTGACCTAGGTGTAGCGCGTCTCCTACATGATGGGGGCTTTCCAGGTTCGAGTCTCAGTTTGGGCATCGTTGCTCTTCACCTTGTGCTCTATCTGCGAGTTGAGTGTAAGAACCCCACCCCATACCCATATAAAAAGGAGTTGTATAAGCACTCGCTTGCACATTGTGTGAGTGTCATCATATGAGTCAAAGTCAGACTTCTGTCCTCGGGTGCTAAGGGGTCTTTAGCCTCAGAAGCTACTGCTCCCTCTTTCTCAGACATGAACTTGATTTTGTGTTCAATCCAAGGAGTATAGGCAAAAACAGTTGCTCTAATTAGTGATATAGTTTATATCTAGAGTGATCAATGAATCGAATTGAATACATTTTCAATGCTCTTAATTCTTCAAGGATTTGTTGCTATGCAAATATATAATAAAAAATTCTTTTGTTAAAGTTATTTAAGTAATTAACAAAATGAATATTTGGGCACAGAAAAAATAAATGAAAAGGTAAAAACAATTAGATCGGTAATACATTTATGAGCTCAAATATCTAATGTTATAGCATATTTACAAAGTGAAGCTTGAATTGATGAACTAATTTTATGTTGTGAGCGAAAGGGCGCCAAAAGTCTAACTCTGCCAGGATAGACTATTAAAATCAATAAATCATGCCAATTTAGTTAAAGATACATTTAATGACATTAAAGGACATGATTTACAAGGGGACAAAACTATTTAGGACAATAACATTTAACATATATGCATAAAAATAATACTCGGGGATTACATCATGCTTTACGTTCGCTTCCAAGGCATGAACTGATTGTTCATGGTAATAGAGGGCCGAGGAACAGTTACGGTTACAATGTGCTAAAATATTTATTGTTTAAGTAGACTCTAAAACCACTGTAATTCACTGCCCTAATAGACCATAAAGAGTCTTATTTGTGCATCCATTTAGGCTATTTTGGATATCTAAAGATCTAAATAAATCATTAGTTGCTCTTAATTAAGAGACAAAAATTGAATGCATATTATTGAATGCACATAATGTATATCGTGAAAACAGCAGCACTAGAAACTATTTCTCATAAATTTCATAGTATTACCTGCCAAGCAATATATGTATTTTTTATACTGATGGGCTTCGATGTTGCTGGAGGAAGATCTTTTGATGGCATAGAAATAAATAGCTTTTAAAGATTTATGGAATGGGTTCTTATCCTTGTCAAGTACAAATGAAGAATGAAAAATGTAATGTTCGTATCCAACTTGAAGTCGGAGGGGATCTATTGTTCAGCCTGTAGAACTGTTCATATTGACTTACGTAATATTAAGTGGTATTGAAAATAAATGTAGAGTTTTTTTAAAGGAAAAATTACTAAAAAAAAGAAAAAGATTATTAAAAATCAGTTTTTAAAAATGCAATTTCATAAATTTTTTAGAGAGTAGACAATTAAAAATATTTCTTTTTTTAAAATTCTCAATTTATAATGCTTTAGTTTCATTTGGCAACTGATAATTGGTTCTAAAAAATAAATGATGGCTAAAAATTTCAACAAAAATTTTTACGCATAACTGATTGGTTCAGTCAGCAAAATGTTTTTAAACAATAAATTTTTATAAATATTAATTAATATAATTTTAAAAGTCTTCTATATATCTATTCATCTACTTAATTTTCTGCTTAATATTACATCTATTTAATTTTCTAACAAATCTATAATCAGGAAAATAAAAATTGTTATAAGTGAACATTAAGAATAGATCGAAATGAAAAAATAATTGATCTAATCCTTATATTTCTGTCATATACAACGAACGAAAACACAAGACATAACATTTGTAGCAAAAATGAAAACGATGTGAACTTCTTTACAACCATAAAATATAAAGTTATGCGCAGTTTTAGCAGTATTTTTAAAAATTAAATATAACTAGTTAAAAACGAGCATGATAATTAAATTAAAGACTTTAAAAATAAAGTTCTTTGGATTTTTAAAATGATGCAAAAATATTTTCTTAAATTTCAAAAAGTTATGGAGTTATTAAAACCTCCAAAAGTTCATTTAATTTTTAATTAATGAAAATTATAGCTAAAATTAAAATCTTACACAGGGATATTTTCTCCCCCTACAACATACATTTTCAACCATTGCTTTAGCATGCAGATCTTACACACACACACACACACACACACACACACACACACACACACACACACACACACACACACACACACACACACACACACACACACACACACACACACACACACACACACTTTCTCACTAGTACAGATTATTTATTACAAATAATAGAGGATTTGGGAGTCCATTTTTTTTTTGAATACAAATTCTTACCACTTGTGTTAAATCTAAGTGAGATAAAAATATACTCGGTGGTTATTTTTTTTTCCAAAAGGAGTAAGAATTTATAATTTTATTTTTTATGATTTTACATATATAAGTAATGATAATAAGTAAAGAATTCAGTGTAATAAGGTACTGGGAAGTCATCTTCTTCAAGAAGAAGTGAAATGAAATTACACTTTTGAATCAACATTAATAGCACTCATGAATTCAGTATTTTTGTAATTCAATTTCAGTTTTCGTTTGAGCTCCAGTTCTAACCAAGTTTTATTCCTCTCTCTTCCTTAAGATTTTCTTCTTTGGTTATCACAATTCTGCCCGGAATCACCTTATATTGCTTTTACAATATAATTAACCTGTATGATCATGATTCGAAAGTTGTTCGTTACTGGTTCATCATCTGCTGTTGTCTTACCTTTCTAAATGTTGTTGTTTTTCATTAAATATTTCTATTTCTTGGAGTTTTTATTGAGAAAATATTTCTTGAATATTTCTATTTCTTAGTCACATATCCGTAGGAAGTTAAGTATATTTTTAATATAAAAAAGACAAAGGAGTCGGATACGGCCTGGACTATCCACGGATTAATTGACTGAAATATTTTAAATTGAATTAAATGCTACAGCGTTTGAAGCGAGCCATACTTACAGAAGCATCAACAATATAATTCTTTAAAGGTTGTAATATAGCACATTTTCATGTAATCCAATTCAATATTTTATAGAGAGCCCTGAATACTTGCAAGTACAGAGTTATATTAATTAAAAAAATTAATAAAAGTAGAGCTATAAGCTTTACAAATCAATTACAAAGCATAAAAAGATTAAATAATTTAACAAATAGATTACTTTATATAAAATGTGCGTTAATTCAACAATTCAACCACTAAAGCAGACAAGATGGAGCAGTTTATTTAACAAATCAATCACTAAATATAAAATGGGAACTTAAATTTTTTTGAAAATCAGTCACTAAATATTCCTTACTATAAATCCGTTCAAAACCTATCTAAAAATGTTCTACTTGACAAACGTTCGACTTGAAACGTAGCATAAATAAAGAGCCGAGAACGCACGTTTTAATTATCATACGACTATCCAAGCTGTGTTCCCTACCTCTTTTTGAAATATGCGAAGGCTTAAGCTAAACTGTAGCAAGAAAAGTAAGTCAGCTCGAATAATGAAGGCACTAAATCGTAAAATCTCAGAGCGTTCATTAGCGTTATTTATTACATGATTTGTAAGTGGAGGAGAAGTTGAAATTTTAATCACATTTCCTTTTCGAGATTTGCTTTTCTGAGGGTATCTTGGGAAATGTAGAGATTAGCCAAAGCCGATTAATCATTTGGAGAGAAGCTGGCAAAGTTAGAATTAATTACAGAGCCGGAGACATTTTGTTTTGTTTAACGTTCGAATTTTGTAATTTTGACTTTAACCGTAAAAAGGGTAGGATATATTTTCGAGCATTTTTCTCTCGCTTTTTAAGTTTTATTAATGATATTTTACTTTTCTTTATACGTTTAATGTGAGTAACATGTTAAGTTATTAAAAATCACGAATTTTTTTGATATATTTCTTTTGGATTAATCCTTCTTTCTCAAGGTCATTACCGTTCAGATATTTCAAAATACAGAAATGCCCGGGTTTTTCCTTCTCCTCAAAAATAATGACAGTTTAGTTCGTACGGACTGGAAAGAGTTATAAAAGAGGACCTTTTTAAAATTATGGATATTAATTAAATATATGTTCGCATATCTTATGAGAGTTTTCATGAAGCCTCCTTAGCCTCCAAACCTATTTGGTCGAGGGCTTCTAAGGAATAAAAGAAGCGCCTCGGGTATTCAATCAATCCACTTAACGAAAGGGGAAGCAATTCGTATTTTAATATTAAAAATAATTTCAAACAAAATATTATCATACAAAATTTATTTCCTCGTCCACAACCTTATTTTCAATGAAAATGAGAATATTGGTTTCATCAAACGATCTATAGATCTCACAGTTTTCTGAAACTTTATAGACAAAGACTACCAAGACATTTAATTGTACGTTACTTTCTTCTATAAGTTATTGATAATTTTGGAAGAATGAGGTAAAAGGTAACTAAATATGCTAACGGCAATTCAACGGCAAGTAGAATTTTTTATGAATTTTTGAAATTTTTTATGGATTCATTCAACAGGCATGCTAACTCAAATAGTAATTAATCTTTTCCACTCAAAAACAAGTTTCTGATTGTTAATGAAGGTTTTGACTAACTGTTTTTGAAACTTTTACTAAAATCTTTTCAATGTCTTATCATATTTGTTAATAATATCCGAAAAAAATTTCCCGATAAGGTGAATTTTTATAACATAAAAGGTATTCATAAATTTTTTAAATGATTTATTTTTCATATATATAGATTAAATATCAATAAATGAAAAATGACTACATCCATTAATGGCATTTTCTTTGAAAACTATATCATATTATACATTTAATCTCTTAAATGAAACTAATTTTTAAGTTAACCAGCGGGTGACCGAGCTCCGCTCGGAGAAAACAGGTATCGATGCTAACTCGAAGATTTAAATTTTCAATTGTGATTTATCAAAACAATACATGCCATAAGAAAATTTGTGAAACCATTGGTGAAAAGATAACCGGTTAAACCTCGGCTTTTCATCGTCCACCAGCGATGTCATGTCTTGATGTTCCATTGGAAATCCCCATCTGCACTTCCATGTTTGCTGACCATGCACGGAGCGCTTGGGTTCATATCACCACACGGGTTATGGATCATCCATTTCGAGATCAGTTCCTTGAGTTCCGGATCATCTTCTGGAAACTTTATTAGTTCGCCATATTGGCTATAGATGGCAGCACGTTACCGCTTGAAACCTATTAGCCATTATGGCGAACTAATAAAGTTTGAAAATATCTTATCTGTAACTCCGAACTGCTCGACCGTAACGCTTCAAAACCGGCGCCAATCGATTCCTCGTGGCCAAAAACCCCAGACCCCCAAGTTTACCGGAGTTTATTAATTCTGGGGCGATTTTCGATTTGGCAACCATTCCTCGTATTATAGTATAAGATATATTAAAACAATAAGACTGTAGAAAATAATACTCATACAGATCCTATAGGATTTATTTTAATATGTCAATATGAAACTATATACGCGTATGCTTTGACAATACATAAGAATAATCAGATTGCTTGCCAATTGAATACTTATGGTAAATTGGACTCCCGATGTTTGTTCTAATTGATTTAACTTGAAACTATTAGCATTAATAATTTATTAAACTTTAATTTTAAGCCATTCACTATTTTGCCTCAGAATAATCATATCGATTGATTTCTTGTAATTGTAAAACAATTTTTTTCATGGACAGTATATTGGAAAATAAATTTTAAGTATAAGAATCCTGATTGATTATGTGCCATGATTGTCACCACAACATTAGTAACCAAAATAAAATCTATACTTCTGTACTACTAATAAAAAAAGCATACTAGTGTGTTGCCTGAGCTTAGAATTACGCATTTGATGCAATTATACCCTGGTGATAAAAATATGCAATTGAGGATTTAAAAAAAAATTTAGCTTGAAGTAATTAAAAACTAATCGAAATTTCGTCTTTTTTTTCTTAACAACTTTCAAAAATAGGATAGCATAAAAGTAATTTTTAGAGACTGAAAAACAAAAACATTATCTGTCTCAAAGCACTACTTTATTTACTATACTGTTTTTTTTTCCCCAGATTTTCTAAAGTATAATTTTTAAAAAGACTTTTGAATATTATATTGAAATGTCAATCTTCAATATAGTATTCAAAATTGTTATTCATTATTATCTCTATTATGCATAAAATATAAATTCGCATGTGTGGCAGACAGACCTATAGCTACGAAATATGGCATATATGTATCATGGAAGGTTAAGATGTGAAACTCGGAGCGATATTCAAGAAAGTTAAATTAAAATTTTTATCAATCGAAAATTGAATCTGAATTTTGGCTGTTTCCACAATTATTTCTAAAAATACAAATTGCAAAATATTTTTTTTAATACTCAATTATTTTTTGAGCTTCAATATGATGCAAAGATCATTATTTTTGGAAGCCAAGCAGAAATGCGTCGAAATTTCACTTAATTTTTAATTAATTAAAATTCTGATTAAGAATACGAAAAAATCACTCCTAGGTGCACATTTGTCAACCTCCGTGGTATACGTGTACCAAATTTAGTATCTGTAGATCAAACGGTCTGGCCCAATAGAACACACATATACACGTCACCAATAGAGCCAACTGAACGCCAACACACACATTGAGCTTTAATACTAGTATCGATTATATTAAGAATGATGATACTAAATTAGCTGTGGAGTTAAAAAATATCCATGCTTTGTTACAAAATTTATCAAAAATTACGAAATAATTATTTAGGAACTTTTTTATTGATACATATTAAAAGATTTTTGGATATTAAAAGAATATTAAAACAATACATATTAAACAATAAAGATTACGTCTAAATTTCTTCCTTTATGCCGTAAGTAAATCACAAGAAATAATTTCAAAATGTTGACAGTTCGACTTTAAAATGTGATTAACGGATGTTTCTTGTCAGCTGAGAGATGTTTATTAGTTAGGGAATATATACAGACTTTTCAGACAAAAAAAGAAAGAAACAATGGGATACATTCAGAAGGGAAATGTAACTCTCTTATAAATAGGGCACTGGGTTAACTAGATACAAATTTCCCATATGTGGAACATGAAATATGCCAAGCAGATATGCCAATGATGAATGGATATAATAATGATATAAAGATATAGTAATAGATATAGGATTCAATCCCCGATATTCATTATCATCAATTCTGGGATTAATGATGATGGTCCGAAGGTCATATTTTTTTTAATCACCATCAAAATAAAAAGTCGGAATGCAGAAATATTTTTATTTTGAAAAGTTATTTTCAAAGGTTATTTATTCTTTTTAGACTTAATCACCGTGATGATTCGAAAAACGTTGTCATAAGTCATGCGATATCAGCACTAACATTCCTTTGAAGTTGCTTATTAGAATGGAAATATTACTTAGGCGTCCTAGCTGTTCTTCAAACCAGGATGAAAATCACTCGACTTTAAGACAGTTCTCAATGAAAAGGGAGAACTTAATTCTTAAAAGAGCAGAAGATCACTGAATTGATTAAACTATTAGAAAGAAATGGAAGATGATGAAATCCTTGTCAAACGGGAAGTCGACCAGAATGTCGCCTAAAATTATGACTGAATGTTTAGTGTTTCGATATTCCTTCTTCATATTCTTTCCTTAAAAGAAAACTCATGGAACTTCTTAACTAATTGGGGGTATATCATGAACATTAAAATCCATCTTACTTAAAAGGAAAAACGTTTTCGAAGAAAAGATAAAAACATTGTCCATCTAATGACAAAATCCCGAATCTTCATGGTGATTATATCGACAAGTAAACACATTTGCACGTAACTTATAAGAATAAATTTTTTTGTTACTTCACTTGCCTGTTTTTTTGTGATTATTAGAGTTTAAAAAAGTAAAACCGCCTTTATGTACCCAGATTTGAAAACAATCAGGAAAACAATATTTTAACATCACTCTTATCATTGAGGAGATTATAATGCAACAGAAATATGCAAATATAATGCAAATGAAAGAAAAAAGTTATTAACGATTCGAATCTCTAATTTGATACACCCTGGCATGATATTTTTTAGGTTTATTAATTATTATTATTAAGTTTATTTACACTTATGTGATTTTTCGAATTTTTTCATAATTAAATAATAGTATAACAAATTCACAAAAAAATCATATATTTAACATAATGTCAACCTTCATATGTATAAAAAAATATCAAAGGCAATGAATTGTTGCAAAATATTTCTCAAAATTAGAGAATTAAAAAAAAGAATTTTATGTATGAATGGCTTATTTAAAATGATGGAAAAATGATTTTTCAAAAATGAAGCTGAATTAATATTTAATTAAAAATCTAATTAAAACTTTCACCCCTTTATTGTATAGTATTTAATAATATAAGAATTAAGAACAGGCCATATTTTAACTTTACAGCCAAAGGTCTATCGTTCAGAAAGTCTGATTATTTCAGCATGCATATCATGCAATTTTATACAGTAAGAGCTCCTTATTCGCGCTTCCTTCATTCGCGGTTTCACTATTCGTGGATTAAAAAAATGCGACCCAATTCCTATATTCGCGGCTAAAAATTTCTTTATTCGTGGATCTAATAAGTACATATATAATTATAAAAGGATTCCAATAGGTATCCGATCCAACATCCTTAGTAAATGCCGTCAAAGGGACTAATAAAAAATATAAAATAAGTCTTATTACAACTTTGCCTAAAGTATGTTGTTAATTGATATCGGCGAGGACTTTGACATAAGCTGCCTTCGCCGCGATCGGTGTTTTTGAGAATGTAAACAAACAGAATGAAAGTAACCTTATTACTCAATGAATATAGTATATTTGTAGAATTAACGACTAAGAAATAAGATAGAACAAACGATAAAGAAATGAAAATTTACTCATCTCACTCTGAAGATTCATTTGAATCTGACGCAAAGAAGGCAGATCCCAAAGACTATTTTATCCATTTTAATGTAACGATTAAAGACTGGAGCAAATTATACGAATACAGAATGGGTGACTCAATTGAATACAATAATCCACCGCAAATATGAATAAGAAAAAGGAATAGACAGGAAATAATATATATATATATATATACATAATTATTTTGTCACCTAGGAACGAATCCCTTATAATCCCATATAAATGACCATTCCGAATTCACGGTTTCTGTACTCGCGGCATATTTATGGAGCATATACTCCGCGAATAAAGAGCTTTTACTGTACTATGTATTTTACCAGACTATAAATATTCTCATGTTGAAATGCATTGCTGTGTCAGAAACGACTGACTATTTGTTTAGGAATATAATAATTCTTAGTTATAAAATAAAAAGAAACATAAATAATAAAATGAATACAGGAATAAATAAATGAAATATAAATTAAATATAAAACTGCTATAAAATAATAGAGAGGAAATTAGAATTCTTATACTGAATTTTTTTTTTCCAAATTACATATTGCAATATGTTGATGGCAATAAAACATTATTTTATTTTCTAAAGCTGTTAAAAGTTATTCAATCAGTTAAAAAAATTCTTTAGTTTTTAGATAAAATTAATAATTTATAAAAAGATTTTTGATTCATGATTATTTTTTTAACAAATATGTCTGATGAATAGTTAAAGCAGAGTAGAGATAAAATTTATTTTTAAAAAAAGGAACTTCATGATATTTTATACAGTAAAGAAATGATCAGTCTACGCCGTATTAACAAAAATTTCGTTTTTTGGATAAATACGGATGTTATACCCTGAAATTATTGTAAAATTAAAATTAAATTAATGAATAATTAATGAAACAATTAAATAAAAATAATGTATCTAAATATGAATATAATAATAAGAAAATAAAAATTAATCACTAAAATTAATTTTTTATTATTATAAAGAACTGTAAAATATAAATATTTTTGTTACTTTTACTGTATGAATAGATAGAAGTTTTGAAACATTAGGCATGAGCTTTTATAAAAGGAATTTTGAAGTACTTGTGCAACATTCGAAGAAAATAAACATTTTTCCGAAATTTTTATATTAATTTGCCTGGAATACGAAAAAAAAATTTTTTTAAACTATTTAGGGAATAAAGTTTATAAATGGTTATTTTAAAATGCCTTATGACATTTTAAATGAGAAAAATATAATGTTTATTTTCTCTTTTTAACTCAATTATTTTACATCGATATTTAAATATCTAAAATACTGGGTGTGCCGAAATGAAACCTTTAATTTTTCAGAAATTTTGAAAGAAGATAAAAAACAAACAAACACAGTACAATTGTATTGCTAATCGAAAATCAGATATAACAATTTGAATTTAAATTCAATACATCTATGTTAATTGAAAGCAAGTATTATTCTACCACTACCAACTGACTTTGCCAAACTTAAAAGTATAATTTCTGTAGCCTTTTTTAGCACTACCTCAGACATTCTATGTGTTTCTGTAGTCTTAAAATGAACATTTATAACTATGTGAAATATGAACCTTTAAATGTTATTTTTGATTTTTCGATAACAACAAGGTTGTATTTTGCTTTGTTTTCTTTTAAAAACTCAGAAAAGTTGCGATATTTATATGTGCCCACCCCTGTATAATACAATTTTTTTTCACTTTCTCATAATATTTAGGTTAAACCGTATAAAAACCTTTTAATACAACTTTTGAAGCAAACTATCTTTTTATCCAAGAAATTCGGCCAGGTCATTTTGAACAGGAAATCATTCTTGTCTGCTATTTTTTCAGACAAAATTTATTCCGAATTTTATTCTTACGAATTTCAATTTTCTGTCCTTTTTTCCGAATCTCTTCTGCTAGATTTCTGAAATTCGATTCACCTCCATTTATCGTTAGGGGAATGAATTTGGAAAATGGCGGCTCGAGGAGATGTTGGTTGCCATGGCAACAGTGGTGGCCGCATCTCATGTAGTTCCATGATTATGGGTGATGAAACAAGATGGCGGCCGCTAGTGGTTGTCATGGCGACTGCAGCTTTTTTCTCCTCTTCCTTTTTACTTTTTGGGGACAGGTCGGTCTCTTGGGCCTCCCCATCTAATTGTGCACGGCGCCGGCGTCACAAGGCGCCCCACCGTTCGTCTCAGTGTCAATTCGTCCGCTCGTGTGAAATAATAGCCATAATAATAACATAAAACAGGCCGTGACTTCTCTCAAATTGTCGAATTACGTAAAGAGAAGTCCTATTTCCGAATCATATTTCTCCACTATTTTAGATTTCGATTTCTGATTTATTATAGCTGGGATTTTTTATTATTTATTTTCATTCTTTCTAGAAAATATGGAAACTAAAATATTTCAAATATGGAAGGAAATAGACATGAACATAAGTGCTGAAAGCAAATCTTTTCACAATATTTCCAACGTAAATTCTTGCTTAAAAATATTTCCTAACTTCAAAATATGTTTGATTGAGTCTTTATAAAAGTTTGCAATTAAATACCCAATCATTTTTTATAAAGGATATTAATAATTTTTAAATAAGACCATTCTTGCTTTCTCATAAATGACTTATAGATAAAATAATATAATAGTTAATAAATTCGAACTCGAAATTTTCGATTTACCCTCTCGTTTCAGACAAAAGAAGTTTTTTTCTGAGTTCGAAAAATACTTTTGGGCGTTATGTTTGTCTGTGAAAACTATAAATCAAAAAATGCTTTGAGCTATATAAATGAAATATTTATTTAATGTTTGCACTAAATTTGTAGATTTCTATAATCTTTTGAGCAAGACTCATACAGATGAATTGTACCTATTTTGAATTCCAAACTGAAAATAGCTAGATGGATAAAATTTGGTGCACAGATTTATTCTAAAGTATTAATATAAATAATATAAAAGTGCTATCTTTACTTATCAAATTTGGAGCCATATCTGTAAAGAAGTTGGCAGTCTATTATTCAGTACCGTCAAAAGAATATGAACTTTATAATTGAAAGAATGTAAAACTTGGTACGAGATTTTGTGATTATTATTATAATTTAGTGTTAAATTTTAGTTGCAGTCAGAAAAAATATATCTTAAATACAAATTTGATTTTCAACTTCTATAAGCTGCATGCCAGAAATATTGTGAAATCGTGATTCCGGAAGATCAGACCTTGTGTGGATGAAGACATGGACATTAATTAGCAAATATTGTAAAGCTGACTTTATACAGATTGCGGAATTGTATAAAAAGAAATTTTACTTCCAAATCATGTCTTTCTGCTATTTTAATCGCTTACTTTTCATGAAAAATATTTTCTTGATTCTTATCCATTGAACAAAATAAACGAAAATCGAAACTTTTGAGAAATGTACATAAATAAAAAAACGAGCTTTGATATTAAGTTGATGATAAATCTTTTCATAAATTTTCAACTGTGTTTCGTAGCTGAAAATATTTTTTATACAAAAGGAACAAATATGCTTTTTCTGAACTGATCTCTAAAAATAATCTTTTGCATAAAAATCGCTTAAATATTTTGTATTTCTGCTAAACTTTTTAATGCGTTTCTAACTTTTTGAGGAGCAGCGATTTTAAAAGCAATTGTTCTGTGTTTATAGCCGTAGTAACAGCAAAAGATAGAATGTCTCGTCTCTCGAAATACCAACAGTTTATATAAAAAGAAAAAAAATATTCATCAATCTTACTTTTTTCTCTTTAAGGTTTAGGTTTTTGATTTATTGTGAAAGATATATTTTTTTTGTCTTTCTTTCTGGAAAATAGTCTGAATCAGAACTTATTATTCATTAAATTATTATTCTTTAAATTCATTAAAGAACATTTTAAAAAAGCCATAAACGAAAAAAGAATATTAAAATAGAGTTGAAGAGAAATCTGACAATAATATTTCCAACTGTGTCTTCTCAGTAAAAAAATATTTCTGTTGTTAAAAAGATGCTAGGGTTTATCAGATGTTTAGAATGGTATGCGATTAGATTCTGTATTATATTACAAAAACTATCTATAATATTTGAACGAAACTCGTGTTCATAATTTTTTAATTTTTTTATTATTCTTATGGCTTTGAGGAGAAATATGGTTTTTAAATGCTAACATATCCTTTAACATATAACATTTGTATGCTACTGTGAAAATAAAAACGTAACATATATCAGGTCACAAAATAACCCAATAATCCAAGAGTAGGTATGTGAAATCGGGCATACAATTTTTTTTAAGAATTGCAAATTTAAATAAAATATTATTGATTATCGGGTCAGTATAAATCATTTAGCTTACTCGTGTGAGTAGGAATGCAATAGTCCAAAAATGCATCAAGATCAATGAATCAAAAGCATCTTTACTCCAAAATTCTTCATATATAAAACTGCTGATAAGAGTTTTAGAAATTCCAGTAAATAAAATCCTATCTATTCGCATTTTCTTTTATATGTAGAAACTGTAGCTTAAAACCCCAGTTAGTTTTAAAAATCAAATTTGGTATACGTGATCTTGACATTGGAATTGGAGATAAAACAAAACCCTATCAATCAGCAGAAAAAAAATCCATTCCTAAAATTTGCAGTGTCTCTTGATCTAGTGCACGTTAAATCAGGCAATATAGATCAATGCGTTCCGCGAGTTTGTAGAATGGAAATATGACAAAAATAAATAAAAATAAATGCAACTCAGGTCTAATCCTTGTCATTTGACAATGGTTTTAAACTAACACATTTTCATGTTGCTTAAAAAATGGAAAGTATAGCTAGCAAAACGCAACCAAAATATATTTTCGTTTTTCTGCACCATATGACGAATTCCAACTCAAAAATCTCTATATTGTATAAATATTTTAGTGAATGTGAAGATACTGAGAAGAAGTTGATTAATATACAAAAAGATTTATTTATTTCTTCTAATAAAATAAATAAAGCCAATATTTTTAGCAGATGCTATTTTTTTTCTCTTTCAAATTAATATAATATTAATTGAAAGTTTAATTCAATTTTTTTTGTAAATAGCATATTACTTAAAAAATTTTATTCAGTCAATATGTTTTCAAGCCCATGCGATCAAAGGATACGAAATGGAAGGGCGAAGGGCTGAGGCCGGAATATTAAAGTGGGAAATATTTTGACAGGCCAGGAAGACATATTGAGTGGATCCGGAGATTGAGTGAAGGAGCTAAAAGCTGGAGCTTCCTGACCGGGTTTTGATTGAGTGCAAAGGAAAGGCAGTCTTGGATGTCATTTTAGATTAAAAAGGAGGAATTAAGAAAACGCGCGCATTATTCGATTGAACGAGTCTTTGAGAACAACTTAATTCTCTATTATCAAGAAGTTCACAACAATTTAAAAAAAAAATTCTTTTATATATTCTAATATAAAAATTAAACTAAAATAAATTTTTGATTTGCAAAATATTCAATAATTGGCATTGACAAGTTTTTGCACTTTAAACCATCTGAAAAAAGCTTTTTCGAAATTTTGTCCGTCTCTAAATTTTAAATTACAAAAATGAAATAAGTTAGGTACATTAAAGTTGACTTAACGTCTTTATGTTAAAACTGTAGATTTATATAGAATTTGACTAGAAATTTTCGGTAGAAAGTCTTCCGTTGTTTAAAAAAGTAGACATTTGCTTTTTAATCGCAACAAAGTAGATGTTCCTCTTCAAATTTGTCTCCTAACCAACATTAATATCATTTTCCAATTTTATTGTTCTAATATTTGATGCAATTGTAGTTACGACACCGGTTTAATCTATTCGACACACTGAATTTGGAATTTTTCTGAACGTTTTTAATTTGAGAATCCAATTTTTGCTTTATTTTAGTTTAAAAATGTATATTCTATGAAAGGAAATACTTTAAAAAAAATAAAAAGGAACTGTAGCAGATTAATCTTATTTTTGGAAACAACTGCACCTGATCAAATCGATTCTGATATTGCATTAATATGCCCATACATATGTCTAAAAAAGAAGAAAGGTGTCCTGAATCCTCAATGTGGACACCTAGTGTTTATTGGGCAACGAGAAGAACACACATCCAGTAAGTTTCAACAATATTATTCATTTAGAGTATCACCGTGCCATTTTCATAATAGGTTTCTTTTGGATTCTGCCATAATTAAATTTTATATATCTTTTTTATTTCTAATTGTTATTTTTATCTTTGATTTTAACAATTGAATTATTCATTATTCAAAAATTAATAAGTCTACAGAATGTACTGAAGGTTTAGATTTTAACCATATATTCAGCACAGCATAGCCAGTGATGAATCTTGCTCTCCACAAATTTAAACAAACAGTAAAAGTGAAGTGATTTTTAACAAATTTTCGATGTGTATGAAACTTTAGATGAAGTCCGTCATTGGAAAGTGGATTAAAGTGGGCTCGAGATTCTCTTTACTTTCTAACAAATTTAGAACATCTCGAAACATGTCGAATTTCATGTCACTCTAAATTGGTTTTTCTTTCCAAAATGATGTCTGCAACTGGAACTAGCCAATGAATAAGGTGTAGATGACGACGAGAGATATTGCATCAAAAAATTTAGTTCTGGTTATAGGTTTCAATGAAATCTCCATGTATAATATAATTCCATATAGCCTAATGCTTCTGTTTTCAGTAACTTTAATTAATTCAGGATAAGAAACACACGTCATCGAAGTTCTTTATGTGTATAGGGTACAATGAGACGAACAAGATAGGAATAAAGCTGGGGCAAAGAGCTTGAAACTGGATTTTACTGGCTTAATGTTGACACCAGCGATAAACACTTAACTATTGCCCTCAATATTATGTACCCGGAATGTGTAAGTTTACACTTAATGGAAATTTAAAGGGGTTATAATGGCAATTTTTAAAACAGATAATGCTATTATGCATTAATTCTTTGAGTTCGTATTAAGCTTATACTTAAGTATAATGCTGGTTGGATTTATAGATTTTCACTATTCGCTTTTTCTTCTATTTCATTATCATTAGAAATTTCTAACTATACTTCATTGCTATTAAGCCATTATCGTAATTAACAGTATTAATATTTTCAAAACAAGTGTTATCACTTTTTGTTTCAAAGTTAGTGTTTAAATATCTGTTTAATTATAACTGCTTTCAGTTTCAAGGTACGCTGCTTTCAGTAACATTCATTTTGTCATGTTAGTATACTATTTTAAAGCATTTTTGAGAAAGGAAAATGTGTAAGAATACTTCAATATAAATTGTAAAATATTATTTGGAATTTTATAAATCTATGAAGCTTCTCGATTTCATAAAATGTAAGATGAGTATGATTCTTTGCTATAATGGCAGAAAACAGACATAATGGAACGGTAATAAACACTTTACTGGGTGAGAGTAAATATAAGAATGGAATTGTAAAAAGAAAGTTTTGGTAGCTGATATACAAATGAAAAGATAAAAAAAAACTTTGGTGACTGAAAATAACACGAATGGAACAAAAAATATACTTTGGAAGCTGAAAATGAATGGAATTTCAAAGACACTAACAAACACCTGAAAGGAACAGTAAAGACACTTTCGTGGCTGAAAGTAGCCATACAATTAGAATGGTAAAAAAAACTTTACAATTCAAGAATACTCATACTGCTTAAAAGGATAAAAACCATTTGTTGGTCAGAATAGGCATGCGGCTCAAAATGTAAAAATGCTTCCGTGCATAAGAATAAAAACAAAACTGCAAATAGTTAAGAGCCGAGGTGCCCTGGTGGTAAGGTCTACGTTCGTGAGCCGTAGCGTTTCCGGTTCGGGACTCGATTCCACCAAAAAACCGTCGAGTAAGGGGGTCTGTTGCACGTGAAATCCTTAAGGCCAAACATTCTCCCAATGGTTTGGTGTGGAGAGGGGTAGTAGTGCCAGCTCAGGAATCGTTCCTGTCATCTGACAGCAGTTCAAAATTACGAGGTCGGTCCGAAAATAGACCTCATGTTGCTTTAAAATTACCAAACCAAAAAGCAAAGGGTTAAGATTATATGACTATAATTCCTGTATTGGTAACTGAAAATGGTAAAAACTATTAAATTCATCAATGCGGAATGGCAAAATGGTATTATAAAAGAAGATTAATGGAAATTAACCATGTTGTTGTTAAAATGCAAGATCTCACATGCAGCTTCTGAAATGGAGGACGACATACTGAACTAAGCCATTACTCCCTTATAAAGATCAGTATATTATCCTAAATGATGCACTATTCTTTTTTTTTATAGTGTAAAAGTTTCTGATGGTTTTGAATTGTTATCTGCTATCAATTAATTGTTCAAATTATAACTCCATTTTCACACTTTATATTCAAAGTTCTAAGGCCTTTATTTATTGTTTAACATTAGAGGTTTATTTAAAAGTAAAGTTCGGAATAATTAGAGACATTTAACTCAAACCCAATATAAATCTAGGACAAGGAGCAAAGAATCAGAATTGTCCTACCTAGATCGAGACTTTTGGTCACATCAGTATTATTCATTTTAGAGCTGGATATTTATAAATACACCATAGACATCCACAGTTACTAGAAAATACGAAAAAGTATTTCCAGCCTCACAAGACCATTAACAAAATGGAAAAAAGTTTCACTCAGTTCTTCTGAAGGCTATAGATAAAGTCCAATTTGCATACCATTCCTTTCCCAACATTTAAAAAGGCAACAATTTCGGGAGAACAATTCCGGTTTTCCCGAATAAAAAGGCGGGAAGGGAACGTTTTCCGGTAATTTCTAAGCGGGGTGATAAATTTTTCCGCGGAATCCAAGACAAACATTTCGCGATACGAATCATCACCATAACTCCAGAAAAAAGAGCAATTGCGAGAGCGTGTGTGGGCCATGTTCTACAACAGCACTTTGTTGCGCTCGATCTTGTCCTGTTGCTATAGCTACCTGGTGCCGAAAGGATGGAAGCGGAAATATATTGCTTCGGGATAGGTGTTGCCGCTATTTTTATCTGCAGGGATGGGAGTTGGGAAGGTAGGGATGTTTCAGCCCACCCTGCAATTTCTTCTCCCATCCAGTTTCTGTTTTCTTCCCATCCTTCTGTGGGCACTTTTCTGAGCCGAAATATTTCTTTTTCTTGTTCTCTTCGCTAGCAACAATGCACAAACAAATCCAGGCATGCTCCCCCCTCCCTCAACCACCACTTAGAAACTCAAGAAAACTGTTTTGAGGAGAGGAGAGGAAGGAGGCTGGAAAGTTCAGCGAGAAACAAACAATTTCCAAAGTTTTTATTTTTGCGAAGTCGATGTGTTATTTCCATTTCAGTTGCATTTGGGACAGCAATAATAAAGGTATATATATGCAATTAGAAACCAACTGCTTTTTTAAAGATATAGTAATTTTTTTATTGAAAATTTTCCTAACGATATAATTTGAACAATTTTCAATTCGTTATATATCGGAATATACGTATCATGTAATACTTATTTTTGAAATAATGAAGTCTAACTTTGTGTTATTACATAATGTGGATGATTTTATATTTAGCTTGGAGTATATTGAAGAAAATTGAAATATGTATTTTATATTTTTCTCATTCGAAAACTGGATCTAAAATTTGAAATAAATATACAGTTTAAGTAAATATCAAATACTAAATTTTACTCATCATACTTGTTATTTCCTTCTTAAATAATTTTAATATAAATGTAAACTATTGATATATATTTAATGGATTTAATTAGAAATAAAATGATGATCTATAATTCCAGTAAGATCATAAGTCAAATGTCATCAGGCACATATCGACAATGTTGTCTTTGATAGATTTCGTCGAGAATTTGTTAAACTGTAAGTTTAGTGTAAAGACTTGCCTACCGAATTTATCTTTATAGCTCGATGTGTGTACTTATCGTATTTACAAGTGGATAAGTTTCAATTATATGATGTGCGCCACATACACATATATGGTAGATCTTTAGTGAAAGAGAGTTTGCAGCATTTGCGTCTCAATTTTTTCAGTGAAACTACCTCTACCTTTAAGTATTTAGAAGAGGAATAGATTAAGTTGGAAGTGTTAATGAATACAAAACACTTACAAATCCTTTAACCGTTTTACTACTGACCAGCCCAAACGGTAGTGAAAATTCTACACCAGTGAGTCGTTTTCTGCTAAAAAAGAGGAATATAGGATGATAAGGATATCCTTAGTGATAACTTGTTTTACATCCTTCATCATCTTGTGTGAAAAGAAACTGGTCAGCCAGAATGGAATTTGTATAAGCGGTTGGACCGTGAAAGAAGTGAAAAGATTAACTGTTGTTAAATAAATGTATTTCTTTGAATTTTATGTTTTGTTTTATTAATGAGTCAAAGAAATAAATTTAAGATCCACAGAAATACATTTAATATGCCTATTAATTCAAAATCTGAGTGATTAACTTCAAATTTAGTTGATTAAAAAAGTTAAATGGTTAGACTAAAATAAGCACGCAAATCTCAGATTAGAAATATGTCCAGTTATTCACATGCAGTGGGCAACCATTCTCCAAATCCATTTTGAAAGAACCGATTTCTCATATGAACACTACAATACTTTAATACACATAATAATACTTTAAGAAGATTAAATATTTAGTCCCCAGCTTATCTTTATAATCATTATTATTTTGAAACGTGCAATTAATAGAAAATAAGTATGAAAAAAGGTTAATTTGAAAGAAAGCAACAGTTCATCAAAATAATATACAGGATGCATTAAGAATGCAAATGAAAAGCTATTAAAATATAAAAAAATAAGCATATGCCATGAGAAATAACGATGTCAAAAGTCCTTTCGACCTCTATGTAATTAAATCGTTGATGGTAACGATGAACATTTCAAATGATTTTATCATAAGCATTTCACCAAACCCTACTAGAACTTAAAATTCGTAGTTTCGAGTCCTTTCTGGATCGTGAGTACTGTAACTCTGTTAGAAAAGTTATAATTTCACCCCCAACTTCTCACAATATAGCGTCAGAATATATATATATATATTGAATAAAATAATTCTCACAGAATTTTTAAGGTCTCAATAAGTATTAGGTTTGGCGCATGAAATAATTAATACATGCTTAAAAAAATTCAACATAAAATCTCTCCAGACAGAGAGCCAAGATCACTCTCCGTCTGGTACGAGGGTCAAGTTCGCTTCTACTAGAAAAAAAAATACCAGTAGCAAAAGGGAGACCAAGTGATATTTACATGATTGGTGGTTAGCTCCGCTGGAGATGACCACGTGGTTCACTGAATTCTTAACACATGTATACAAGTATCCAATGCAATCCTTTTTAAAAAAAGACATTTACAGGAACCCTATATTGCCGTGCAGTAGAAGGCTATAGCTTTCTTGGAAAGACCACATGACCGAAATTGAATGATAAGTAGCTTTCAAAACGCCATTGTCTCAGACACGTAGTATCGATTTTTTACATTAGACGCAAGAGTACAATAATTGCCCGTAATAATTGATCTTGTGTGAGCACACCTTTATTCATTTAACTTTAGCAGCACTCCGATTATGATAATAAAAGTAGTGACAAACAATTGTAAAGCAATTTTGCGATTTTCGATTATACGGTTTATAGAGTTCCCTATCTGAAAAGTCAAGAGTTAGTTTGCTGACCTCTAATTAAGTATTAAAAGCCATCTTGAGAAAATTATTTCTAAAAGAGTGAATACAACATGCAATACAAAATTTTTAAATTTCAAAATAAGCTACAATTTGTCGTTAGACATATTTATGTTCCGAACTTAATCTTCTCTCCATCGGAAATATTTAGAAATTAAATTTTCTATCACCTATTTTGTGGCCAGGCAGGTGAAATGTTAGCAAATTCTTCATAGGATTTCTGTTGTCGGGATGTCATGCGTTTGCGCTTTAAAATAACACTTAAAAAAGAAGTTAAGAAAAAAGATGCCTTGAAGAAGGAGATACTCTTATGTTATAACGAAACAACCCCTTCCCTTTTTGCATATTTCGTAAACATGTATATTCTTAGATATTTGGTATTTTTATATAAGAGCAGGCATTCTATAATTGAAAGAAAATCTCATTGTTCAAAAACGCAGATAATAAAATCTTGTATAGAGTTATTTCAATGTAAAACGTAGAGTTAATTAGAATAATATCTAAAATAAATTAGGTTGAAGAGTGACTTTACTAGGTCTGCTGTAATTGCAACAGTAAAAAGGAAAAAATATGAATATCCTGATGCCTAAAAATTAGTTCAAATTTCTTAAGCATCAAGGATGAGAAAAGCAATGTTAAAATGAAGACTCAAGTGGGAAGTAAAAGTAAAGGTGACTTTTGCGGTTCTAATGTATGGTAAAAATAAATTACAACAACAGAGAGGAAAAAAATACGAAAATCATGATACCATAAAATTATTCCAAATTTCTTAGGTTTCAAATTCGAAAAAATGAATGTTTCAGACTCAATAATAAAGAAAAATAATCAGATACTAAGAATTGGATTTGTCAGAAGCAGCAATTGCACTCACAAGGTACTGTTCATCCATGCAGTCTATATGAGGTCCTATGATGGTGAAGTACTTCATCCCTTGTGGCGGGGAGGCGTATGGAATGTCCACGGTCACCTTGACGTAGTAGCGGACGGTGCAGGAGCGAGATTCGAAACTGCAGGCAAGGGCACTTTCTGGTAACTGGAACCGGAACGGGAAGGAATGCCGGCCTCGAGGTAGAATAGGCATGTTGCCTTCGAGTTTCTCTGCAAACACAGAAAGCAAAACTTAAAAATAAAAGAAAATTGCGAAGAGAGGCATTCTGAAATTATTGCAAAATTGATCGTTAAGAAACGCATTAAAAAGTTTAGAATATGATTCTAATACATTTAAAATCAATTGGCATAATTTTCCCACAGTAAACATCATTGTTTCACTGAAACTTAAACGGTTTTCATAGTTTTTAATATTTTAATTTAATTCATTGTTGAAAGTATCGCAATTTTTATGAGGTATTAGAAAGTGAACTTAAAGTAATGATTAAAATCACATAGTTAAAAAAAAGGATTTACGTCTGTGTATGTCGATGAGTTGGGGAAAGACGATGTGGAGTTAGAAATTTGACTACGCCGACAGTTTAGTTTTAATGGTGTATACAGCGTCCTGAGATTTGATAAGCGGATTCATGTGCATAAGAAGCAGAGTAGGTACAAGATTATTAGAATAGCGGGCTTAAGTATCGATCACAATTTGAAAATGGATTTTAGAGAAAACTAGGCATTATTCATGCTTGAAAGATATATTTGCTATTAATTATTACTAATGTTTCCGATGAACTGGTCGGTCCACAAAGGCGGATAGCATATATATAAAGATTTATCCTGAATAAAGAAAAAAAATGGTAAAAAATTGTAATCTATTATTGAAGGAATAATACAAGGTTCTTTGAAAAAACCTAAAATGAAAATCGAAAATAAACTGGTAAAAAAAGGCAGAAAGAATAGTTTTACTTAATATGCAAATAAAATGTTTATTAGAGGCATTCGGTTTGAATTGTATGCGAAACAAAATTACATTTTAAATTCCTAATTTATAAATTTTATTTTTAAGATAAATATCAGTTTTGAGGTGAATTGCTTTCTGTATACTTTAATGTTCCGACGAATAGAAGAGCTCTGAAAATTGAAAAAAAAAAAAAAAAAAAAAAAACACGTCCCATTTTACGAATCTTTAACTGATAAAATATTTAATAAGTAAAAGTAGAATAAATAATTTTTAAACTGAAAAAGCAATGAATAAATAAAAAAAAATCATTCCCTGTGAATAAATTTTAGTTTCTTTATCTATTCACAGAAAGAATACTTGGAAGATTTATTTCTACTGTCATTGAAATTTAACAAAACAAATTTTTAAAAAACATTTTACAAAACCCGATAAAAAGAACTACTTTCAATCGCTTTTGTCAATGCCAGAACTATCTGTTCCTTCAGAAAATGTCAAAATATATCGGTACTTCTTTGTTTAAAGCTTCGCAATCTTTTTTCTCCATCGCATTTTCTTTTTTATGCACATAAACTTGAAAAATATTATGAGTGACAACAGAGTGGCAACGGAAGACAAAACTATCGAAAATCGTTTTCATGGCTCGGGACAACGTAAGGCAGGAAAAAGATCGAACACCCATTTCTAGTTTCCCTCTCTATAATGCCTTTTTTTCGTTTCTTTGCATTCTTTTCTCTACAGCAAATTGAAGAGAAAAATGTCCATTTTTAAATGTGGCTTGTGTGTCACTGAAGTAAATCTGGTTTTTGCATGAAACATCCTCAAGAAATCAAGAGAAAATGATGGATGCAGGCTGTGTTTTTTAATAATTATTACAAGACTAGGTGAAGAAAAAGCTTTTATTAAGAGATGGATGTTTACATCTATGAACAATAGCAAAGCATTTAAGAAATAAAAATAAACATTTTTAGTGTTTTTAGTATTTAAATGTAAATATAAATATATAATAACATTAAAAGTTTATTTCTTTACACAAGGATTTTCTTAGCCATAAAATTCATAAACACTCCAATCAAATTCTAATTATTAAAACAAGTTTTAAATAAACTGTGATTCTCTAACAGCTAGAAATCAGATATAGCAGAGATTTAGCAGAATTTCCTTTAATAATAGATTCTGCAAAATATAAAAATAAGGAAGTAAAATTAAGTATAATTAAATTAAAATTGAAATTAATAATTTATACAAAAAGAGTTTGAGAAATTAAAAATTACTGTAGAAACGACATTAAAGGAAATTAATTGATTTCCAGAAAAATTCAATTCGGGAAACTCTGAGATCAGGAAACACAGTTTTCCTCAAAAATGGGATGTCAAATAAAAAATTAAAATCTTGTTGAAAGAAAATATAAATAATTTTCAACATGAAGTGAGAAACTTAAGAATCAGCAGATCTCAGCTTATTAACTTTTGCTATAATCCAGTGCAAAAAAATGTTAATGAAATGTGAGTCATATGTTACTACAGCTACATAATATTCAGTAACATTATGATAAAAACTTATCATTAAAATTGAATTAAAGCAAATGGTAATACATTAATCGAAAAAAGATGCATTGCTAAAAATAAAATAAAGAAAAAAAATGTTAAATAGAAGGTAAGATGAAAATGATTTAGCTTTACTCATTCATAAACACTTCCGGGCTGTGTTTAAGCTTAGATAATAAATATTAATTGATATTCCCGCTTTAATCATTATTAGAGAACATGAAAAAACAACTTCGACTTAAGCGATAGTTTTCGAAACAGAGTTACAGGGCTTGAGAGGATACTATAATATCCCTAGTAAATCAATCTATTTTTTTTTCTTTGTAAGCGAAAGTATTTTTTAAAAATTAAGAATCTCCTTTAAGTCTCTAAATTTTTGTTATTATTAACTATAGATTTATTTTTTTGGATAGTTAGAATTTTTTTTCACAAAATTGAATATTTCGTGGGATTATTTCAAAATTTAGTTCATTAAAAAAGTTTTTTATTTAAAATCTGGACAACAGACATTTTGAAGGAAGAGGAAAAGTCACGAAATGAAGAATCTTTTTCAGCATAAAATTATATTTCCCGTAAAAAATTTATATAAATATATTAACTGGATTTAATTTTTTAAAAATGAATTTTAATAATAGAGTATGTATTACACACCATGTATTAACACAAGAGATCTTGTGTTAATTAATACAATCTTTCTTTCTCAATCTTTGTCCCTGAATGAAAACATATTCCTAATTCTAACGAAAGATCTCTAATAATTCTATTTTTTCACCTTGGGAATAAATGTTCCTTTTAAATGAAATATGAGCTATATTTAGTTTTTCAAAAAGTTAATTTCAGAAGAAATTTATTTTTCAAACAGTTAATTTCTGTTCTCTTTTACAACTTATTCTTTAATTATAATAATGTCACTCTAAAATATGAATGAATCGACATAAAAAATAATAATAAAGTATTTTCCTTCACTTTCATTATTGCTTCTTCATTTATACAACGTTTTTAATGATTACTTATTCTATTATCTCCAATTTTTTTTACTATCTTCAAACCAAGCACTGAAAGCAACCAGAAATCAGAACTTTTTTATGGGAAATAATCTGGTAACTTTTATTAAATGTAATTATATACCTATTTATGTTTATTTTGTCCTATTGTCTTTATTCGCAACGTTTTTATTTGATCCTTGTATTTACATATTGTAAGCAAAATTTTAAAAGTACTTAATATACAAATGATGTTGAATAAGATCCGGCTTTGATGATGGTAATTATTATTTTAGGCAACAGTTTTACATATTCATGAAATGATTTTAGTCCACGTTATCAAAATGGCAAATCTTTTCCCTCAAATTAGAGAATGGTGTTTAGGAGCTATTGACAGATCTTCCCTTTACATCTCTGAAATCAATTCTTCCTTTTTGCTTCTTATTAAATAACAAACAGATAATGCATATCATTATCATTATCTACTTGTTATTGCATAGTATATAATTTGGGAAAATACATATTTGTAAATTCAAGTTCGTATCAACATTTGTTTTCTAAGGGTTTTTTTTTCAATTTTTTAATGTCACAAGTTACATATGAAGGAAAAAAACACACTTTGGAAAACGTTTTCGACGCAATTAAATACTTTCCAAATCTAGAATCTTCGTTTATTCATTTCATAATAAAATGGCTTTATGTTTTTCAAGGAAATATCTGGTAAGCTTACCTTTCCCCCAAATGACCGCTCTGTCGTCGATGAAGACATGATCATCTTTAACTGTTCTCCGGTCTCCACTGACCACTACTTTCCACTCAGCGTGAGCTTTGCCTCTCAGAAGCACCCGAATAGCTGAAATGAGGAAAGGAATCCATGTTAGAAAAAAATTACAAATGAAAAGTCACTCAACATTAAAATTTTGACTGAAAATTGATTTATTTAATAATGCCCGTTCGATTACCATGATATTTTTTTTAATTCACAGATGACTATAATTGTTTTCTTCAGTGAAGAAATTTTTTAAATGTTAGACCTCATTCTTCAAAAAGTTCTTTGACTGGTCGGATTTTTCTTTGTGAACGAGGTAGTTCAAAATCATAATTTGCTCAATGGAAGATATTTAGTGTGCGATTTCTACGCTATAACTACAAATATAAGTAAAAATGGACTAGATGCTCTAAAATTTACGAATACTTTTCCAGAATGCAATTTCTTCATTTTGTACTAAATATTGTACTATAACAGTAAATTCAAAATGAATTAATATAATGCATATATGATAGAAAAACATTTTCAATATTAACCTCTTATGGTTGGTGTTTAAATGATGAAATTATATAAATTTTAAACAAGTTTGGACTTGTTTGCTGTATAAGAATAAATAAATATAAGTTAATAGAAAAGATTTTTATCAGTTGATAACCATGATACAATCATCCTCATAATAGGCTGGATAGTTTTAAAAAAGTTTCGAGGTAAGAGGCATAACCGTTTTCGGTTCTTTTCATAAAGTGTGAGCTTTCTTCATTTGGATTAAGCTCCATAACATTTTTTAACTATATCTTTTAAATTAAGGGTGCTTTATCTACTTTCTTGTCGCCCTTTTCGTTTGCTTCTACTAGATTATCCAATTTTTCACTCGCCATATTTCTATTAATACTTTGACTTCTTTTTCTAGATATAAGAATTCTTCGTCGCCAACAGCGTTCATTTTCATAACAGAAACGCAACTAATACGTTACCGAATATTACTCATAATTGAAATTATAATATTACACAAATCAAATGGAAACAATAAAAGTGCGTTCTTTATATCCATGCACGATGCGGGTTTAAAGGGCATTATGAAGAAAACTGAAAGTTAAAAGTGATTTTTCATTAAAAAACAATTTAAAAAGTTGCTGAGCAATGAGGCAAATTATTTTTTTTATTTCACGTTTTTTATTTTTTTATTATTTTTATTTTATATTAAAAAAATCAATTTCTATCTACTAAGTTACCATCGCGTTTCGTTATCATATCAAGACAACATTTTCATCATTTTCACTTCGATCTCTTAAAACATCTCAATAATACCGATAAGGTATATGTTTCAAAGTTCCATAAAGAACCATATTTGAGTGATATTATTTTAAGTATTATTATTAATAAAGTCAAAGGTAATCAATGACCTGATAAAGTTTATCGTAAATCAACAATCTCACTATGCAAAGAAGAATCCAGTATAAAAGTTTTTCTTAAAGAAAAAATTAACATATAGCGTTAGCAGAAAGAGTCCACATAGAATGTTTAATATCTTCGAAGGTTTTTAATGTTATTTTTGCTATCAACGATTAAGAAAAACTTCAAACATTGACGAGGTTTTCTTGTAGATTACCATAATCGTGCGTGGCGGCCGGAATCTATTCTTTTGAGCATACTATAACTTTTGAGCATTATTTGGGCATCCAGTTACTCAGTTTTTAACGCTGGAGTCCACGAAATGAGCAATTTTTGTTAAAGGGCAGATAGAAATGTTTATGCCATCTTTATAGCCCCAGACACAACAGTTATTAAAATATAAGTCAAATGTTTGGAATAAATCATAAAGAGACATGCCTCTTGATGAATTTATTAAATTTTGAATTGAAAAATAAATCGGATAATATTGATGTGGTGAAAATAATAAAGTTCGTCATTTCTTCCTAAAAATCTTCAACTTGTCTGGAAAATTTCAAATGATTACTTTTTGATATTTTCTATAGGTCTAATTTAGAGAAATCGATCTTGATTTTAGCAATGCTATCACAAACAGCCTATTAATTTAATGATTAGCTGCCTCATTCCCTAGAACCCAGAACTCCGAACAACCAGCTTTCATTCTCTAATTTTAAAATTCTCAGTGCTTTTGAGCATGCTTCAAGAATAATTAATTTCTTCAAAAAATAATGATAGGAAAGGAACAAATGTTTAGATTTAGTAATAGGGTGAAAGATTATTCGTTGAAGAAGGAAACGTAAAGTTTGGCATATTCCTGCATTCCATCCATTAACGAATTGTCAATGTCTAAAAGTGTAGTTAGTTTTAGAACCATAAAATAAATAGTACATTATTGAATTCACTCTGTATTCTAAATAAACAGGCAAATAATAATAAATGTAGGATAGATTTAGTCCTAAGCGATGGCAATACGCAGAAGAGTAATGTGATGGCTCCTCCAGACGTAGAGAGTTGGAAGACTTCGCGCCATACGATACGATACGACGAAGAACGAACGCTTAACGATGATTTGATGTTGTAATGCTTTAATTTGTGTAAAAGGCAGCCAGCTTTACTTTTTCAATTCTTCATTATTTAAAATGTTTTTGCTCTTCCTAAATGTTGAGCCATGCCCCTTTAATTGTTAATTAAACAATATTTAACATCAAATTCTCATCATTACTGGTTTGAAGATGAACACTCAAACCCACATAAATATACAGTTATCCCTATCGTAAATCGACATTTCACAAATTCACCCCCTCCAGTGGTTCAATAACTATCCCTGGGTATTATATGATCTTTTTGCCTCCAATCATAATCAGTAAGTTTGCAAATTTAAATGGCGGCCGGGGCACAAAGTTATTTTTTCTCACTCATTAGATTTGGCTTTAAAATAAAGTCTTAAATATACTTAACATTTCCCTTACATAAGACTGTCTAAGACTGGTTCCCAAATCATCAATGCCACCTTTCTCCCAGTTCGTTATTCCACTAACCAGTAAAGTGTTGCTTTCAAAAGTACGAGTGTGCCGCGTGACAGAGAAAACAAGAAAAATTGCCTTGAGTGGCCTTACCGAAAAGTTAACAATAAACTGCATCAAATTTTGTGCAATTTATTATGTATATAGTTTAATATTTAAATTTTATACACTTTATGATATTTTCAAGTAAACAAATTTTTTTTAAATGCCTTTTTCTTATAAGATCTACTTTCAATATGGCACTTTCGATTATCCGGCAATCTTCAAACATAATTTCTGCCGAATTATTAGGAGAATACAGTGAATACATTTTCAAAATGGATATCTATCCCTATCATACTCAGTAATAACGATATTCTTTTCAATACACTTCCAAGTACAACATAAAGGAATCTGAGTTAATCTTGTGAATAGCTTTGATAGCAGACCCAATGGCAATAGTGATTTATTTCATCAAGATTCTTATTCTCCGTGATATAGTAGAGCAAGAATACCAAACAATATGAACCACGAAATACAATATAGTCTTTGGTGAACCCGATTCATCCTGCCTTCCGGGCCTTTGTGAAGGAAAGGAAGGAAAATATGTTCTGTATCTTCATCTGAGAGATAACGGTATACGTAAGGAATCGATTAAAGATACAATTCTCATCGTTATCGCCGTCTGAGGTAGGAAAGTAAATAATGGGATTTCTTTTTTCCTCGATGGATCGAACGGCAGCAGATGGCAATGTTTAGGGAGATAAAAAGTTTCCATATTTCCGAAGCAAATAAAAAATGACAGCGGTTTTTCTTGTATTTTATTTTTCCGTACTTCTAAAATGACATGCTTTTCAGACCTCCCTGTCTTTTCCTGGTTTTATTGTCAAAAGAATATAAGCATTTATTTCCTTTTAAAAATAAGTTAGGCAAATAGTTTTTATGATAAATGCTGCCCACTTTTATGGAGCGAAAGACAGGAATGTTTAGAAACTTCTAATATATATATATATATATATATATATATATATATATATATATATATACACACCAACAACCATAAAATTATTAAACAATTAAAACCCATTTCCTGGTCAGCAAAAATTAAAACGAAACCAACTAGATCGAAATGGAAATTAAAACTCAATTCGGAATTAAACGCTAAAAGTTCACAAAATTAAAGCTAAATGAAATAGAACCAATTACTGAAACAATAGTCAAAAGTATTGACACCTCAATGTGTCAGTGCTTTTGACCATTGTCCCCCGATGCTTCACAGAAAAAATCCCGTATTTTGAATCCTTGCCAGGACAGCTTTGTGGTCGCATCAATTACGCTATAGCTGACATCAGGAGATTCAAAATTTAGACCCAATATGCATAATTGAAATGTAGAAAAATATTTGTCTCCCCCCAAAATCGTCATTTCAAACAATAATTCCACCAAGACCTTATTATTTTTAAAGTTCATTGACTAGTTAACTAATTTTACATTCAATTTCTCATTCTTTTTTGGTTGGGGAAAATATATGCGCAGTCACTCTCTTCATGCTGAATTTTTGTTATAGTTCCAGTTAAGCGTTTTGAGTCAACTTTGAAGTATTTTTTTCGTAATTATATTAACTATGCATTTTGGACCTTAACTTTCAATCTGAAGACCTGATTGTTTTGTTAATAGTTAATAATCACAGCTCAGTTCAATGTGGACATTTGCGGCATTATAATCACAGAATCTTGCGGTGAAATACTAAGATGAATATTCTTTTCGGAAATACTCATGAATCCCATGCACAGGCAACGCCATTAACTGTATTTGACAAGCATTTCCGACTTCCGAATCCTGATTAGTCCTGCCTGTCTGTGGTACCTTTATACATGTTAAGAATTGTAACTAACTATGACATTTGTTTCTTTCGTATTTAGATGTAAATGTTTATAAAATACTTTCAACTCTAAATTAAATTTCAAAACAATTTATCAAATCACTGGATCAGTTTATCATAAAATAAACTTCACAAAACAACATTTGAAGCAATCTCATACTTAAAAACAAATTAAAAGAAACAAAGAAAAAAAAGAATTATTACTTCTAGAAATTAATTAAAATTGCAACTTCGCAAGACAGAAAAAACTGTTCTCGACATGCATAAAAGTAACTAAAGCTAAGAATTTTTGCAGTACACAAAAACAAGAAAATTACTTATAAATTACTCTTAAAAAGCGACAACAAAAAAAGATGAAGGGAGGGATGCTTAACGAAGCGTTCTGTCATTTGTTGAAGAATGAAAAGAAATCAGGACAAGCAGGAGGAAAAACTATCGTTAAGCTCTCCTTAAACATTCGGACATTTTTTTACTGCCAAGAAATTTAATTGAAATGCATTTTGATTGTGTCCTTGTTTTTAAAATTTTTCTTTTCCTCTGAGTAATTTAATCAGGAGGCGCATTAAAGAGTAATTGAATTAAGAAGAAACTCAATTACTAGTTTGTCTTCGGCTTTTCGGTTTGTCCAGTGGCAATCGGTTCTTTAAGCCCATGTTCCTGCTAATTGCATTAGAGATGATTTCTTTATGAAAGGAGAGACATTTCGGTTTCGAAAGAAATTGAACATCTGAGTCAAGTTCCAGGGAAAAGAAATCAGGATTATTCTCTGATTCTTTGATTTTTGATACACTTAAGCATAGGAATTTTGCTTACAAATTATCATCATAAATGACTTTGTCTTTGTATTTTGCAACCAAAGGTCTGATTTACATAAATAATTAATTTAAATTATTAAAAAATTATCTTGATTTCCGTAAAGATATCGTCGTTTTTTCACCAAAAAATTAAGCAGCTGTATCAAGAAAAAAATAGCAATCGTTTTTTTTGGCAAATTTTATGTACAGTAGTTCAGCAAAAGAATGTCACAAAAATCTCTAAATTGCAGAAAATGCTGTTGTTTCTCTTTGTAGAGATATTTCCTTCGGCTCCAAAATGATAGAGCAGTTGAAGATGGAAAAAAATTGGAAGTGTTCTTTCGGTTTTTTTTTTTTTTTTTTTTTTTCATTTTTCAATATTAGAATGCTACATATAATTGTATTCAAAAATAATTTTTTGAGTATAAAGATTTTTTATGTGTATATATTTTTTCTGTATTTTGTATATAAAATAATCAAACATTCTCTTTCATGACTGACACCAATAAAATTGCTCTAAAAGAGTTTTAAATTGTTTTTTGGATTGATGTCTTGTCACTTGTTTCAAAATTCTGTAATTTTCAATTTTTATAATTGTTTAAAAGATTAATATTACATAAGTATTATGTGCAAGATTAGTATAAATGTGAAAAAGGAAAAAATAAATATAAGATATTACACGATTTGAAATAATTCACTACTCTTAACATTTACTAGTCTATCTACTAAATCATGATAACATCAGTATTATGTTGTTTTCTCCTTTATTTCCTCAATTTTCCAAAGAGAAGTATAAAATAATTTGATTTTTTTTGAAGAATTAAGATTTTTATTTATATATGAAACCAATATAAAAATAAAAATGTAAAATAAATTTTAAATAGTATGAGATTTGAAAATATTATTAATTCTAAAATGACAGCAATAGTATCCTGCTTTTTTTTCTTTTTGATTTCCACAAGTTCCCAAAACGTTTTTTGGTTACTAATAAGGGTATTAGCATAAATATAAATGAAGCTATTTGATATTTTGTCTTTACTGAGTAATAAAGTATTCATGAATAAAGTTAATTAGCTCAAAAAGCTTAGAAAATTAATTTAGGTCCAACGAAAATGACGAGACAAATGTTATAAAAATATTTGGAGGTGTGGCTATATTTCCTTTAAGTTCATAATTGAATGAAAAATATTGAGTATATGATTAGAAAAATTCTTTTTATTTGTTTAAAAATGTTTAATATGCATATATTATATATGTGGTAACCATAATTGCCAATTACCATCTTGCCTAAGCAACCGGATTTTCAATAAACGGAATTGCCGTGGTAGTGACATGAGGGCTGTAATTAGTTACAAAGTAATTACAGCCCTCAAAAGTAATAATATTTACTTGACATATTGACCAACTAGATCTCTAGAACAAGACCAAGAATTTCATATATAGATTAAATTCAGAGTTTTAGAGCTCTGCTAACATTGGTTGAGGAAGAGTGATACTTCTTTTCCTTTACAGTTTTAATATGTCAATGATTGTTACTGAAGATAATAGGATAGGTTAACTGTATGCAAATTTAACTGCACCATCTTTTAAACTCTGCAGCTAAAAGCTACTTTAACTTAACAATGTAGGATATAATTTTTTGTGTCATTTAAAACATGAGCTCTTGCACCAATTACTCCAGAAGGAGTACATTTCATCATCGGAAATAACTTTCACTATCATTGTTGAGGACGCGACTACCTGATTACTTATGCTGTTGCTTCTCATCCACATACTCTTTGTTCTCCGGGGGAACGCACATCCAAGGCAAGTAATACATTATGTAATAAAAAATATGCTATGCTGTTTGAAAACATATAAGTAGATGCTATAATTCATGTCACTGAATGTGAATGCTATTGTATTCTGAATACATTTTGAAAAACCTGCCAATTTCTTTTTTTCATATTAGAGTTGAAGAAAAACCGTAATTAAAAATCACTGGACAATGTTATTTTTTCCCCTTAAATTTAATACATTTCCGAAATCTTGATCTAGGAATCTCAATTCAAATTTAATAAAAATTAATTTATTTAGTTCGTTTCATTTTTTTCGTCTTACTTATCCATGTAACTGGAGATCGATAGACAAAAGAAAAAAAAAACGTTTATAAGATTCAAAAAGGGTTAGAAAATTTACATTTAAAAGATCTTTACTTAGAATTACAATGTATTACAATTTAACTTGGAATGAAAATTTTTTAATAGAATTTTTATATAGTATTTTTATAATCAATTCTATGAACTCTCTGCATATATATATATAAATAACTTTTTAAAATTTCGAAGCAATTCAAGAAAAACATATAAAAGTAGTTAAAATTTAGAGAAATGTTACTGTAATTTGACGATAATTTTTATGAATGGTACGTATAAAACCTTTACA
This sequence comes from Argiope trifasciata, assembly GCA_026543055.1. Taxonomy (NCBI): domain Eukaryota; kingdom Metazoa; phylum Arthropoda; class Arachnida; order Araneae; family Araneidae; genus Argiope; species Argiope trifasciata. Next base: position 336,403 of record JAPMOQ010015486.1, on the reverse strand, counting down.
AATATTTCTTGAGTTTTACATTTGAATGTTAGAAACGATGAAAATTAAACAAATCACATGCATTTTAAAATATTACGGATATATTCCAAACAATAACAAGAAAAAAATACTTGTAAACATTTATTCATAAAAAAACAGGCAAATAAAAAGTATACAATAAAAAATTCGATATTTAATAGGGAAGTATTTAGGAATTCTTATACTTATTCCCTAGCATATTCTATTATCAATTATTCCTATAATTGCTGTAATTTCTCATAATAATCCATCAACTCTATCCAAATCTGAACACGATGCATGCACTTAATTCAATTTATCCATTCCCCCAAAGCGTTTAAAAGTTCCTCACAAACAGTTGAAAAATTGAATCCGAGCCTAATTCAACATTCTGAAATCTCCCTTTTCAAAAACTTGTGGGAGAATTCAAATGAATTCCACCTTCCCTTTAAAAGACCGACAGAAAACTTTCATTTAGAGAGAAATATTGCAACTTCTCTCTGGGAGCATTTCCAGAGTGCTAGCTCGCTATTAAGAGAGAGAGTGGGAGCTTAAAAGACCAAAATCGCCGCTTAACAAATGAGCGGGAGGCGTATTAAATATTAAATAGGGCGTTGCCGAGGCGGAAAAAGGTATAACTCTTTGAAAAAAATAATTCTTCTCGTGTTGGAATGAAAAGTGTTGAATAATTCATCTAGGATGCTTGGAACAATGTTCGGTATGTTGGAGGTAGCTCTGGCTGCTTTTAACTTCGATTTAATTTGGCTGGATTTATTATTACTTGAGTAGAAAAGTAAAGAAAAAATTAGATTTATATTAATTGGAAAAATTTTAAATGAATTTTATTTATAAATAAAAAAAAAGATGAAAAAAAAAGGATTGGACGTTTTTATTCTTTTATTTAATACTAGCCGCCTTTGGCGACCAGCTGGTTCGCCATGAGTAAAGCGTTCTAAAATTTTCAATTCAATCACATATTCATTAGCTTTGAAGTAATTCCGGGCATTGATTGACCTGAAATTAATATTTTCTTTAAGATGATGGACGGAAAGTTCTAAAAGTACACCTTTTCCTAATAATATTCTTTAATTTTATAAATCAGTCAGTTTTAACCATCGGTTATGCTTCCAAAATATTAAAAAAAAATTCGATGATGTTGCCAAAATATTAAATATGTTTTTTTAAAGAAAGCGAGAATGGGAAAAAAGTATTAAATTAATGATACAGATATTGCAAACGATTACATAAATATGCCATTAGGTCGGGATTCCAATGCATATCCTGTCTAAATTCAATCAGGTTTACCGTAAATAAAGGAGATTTATTGAGTAAATGATATAGATATTGCAAACGATCATAGAAACCTTTGTTTTGCATTTATTTTTTTAGAAAATATCACATTTTATATTTCTTTTATTTTATCCGGTCACGTGCAAAAAGTTGCATATCTTTAGATTTATTTTGCGATGATAGTTGTTTTTATTCTAACTTCCGGCATTCTTTTATTTTATCCAGTCACGTGCTCAAAAAAACATAGTCAAAATATTTTTTTAAAATTTGTTAAAAATAGAAGTTTACATTATAAATTAAAAAGACTGATACCATTAGAAGGCTAATTTTTTAATCTTTAAATTGATGTAAAAATCATGTTTATGCGATCATATTTTCGGAAGTTATAACGGAAAAACGTCGAAATTTCGCTTAAATTTTAATTAATTCAAATTCCAATTAAAAATTTGAAAAAAGGGCCCCGAGGTGCACATTTCGGACCTCCAAGTTATACATGTACCAAATTTGGTAGCTGTAGGTCCAACGGTCTGGCCTGTAGAGCGCCAACACACATACACACACACACACACACACACACACATTGAGCTTTATTATAAGTATGGATAGATTACCTAACTTCATCTACCACTCACAGGAAATTCATTAGTTGATTTCAATTAAATACTAAATCTTTTATGCATTTCAGTTATATATCTTATGCACTTCGAACACAATACTTTCAAAAATGTGCTTTTAAGCTTCAAATTGTGACATACATTGAAGTCGTACTATTTTTGCACCTTAAGAACAACAAAGAAACCTGTAAGAAAACTTTTCGTACCACGCGTTTTTTGCCCAAACATGTAAGTTCTAAAATCCTCCTAACTTAGTTATTTAAGAAGCAATAATTGATGGGATGGTCAACACGAGAAAAATCGTGAGTGGACAGTAACGGATGGGATACGAAACAAGAAAACTCGTGAGCGGTCCTTCATGTATTAGAAGCCTTAAACCTACTCTATTCATTGAGAATTTGAATATCATTTTTATCAAATCAAGACTCATGTTATAAGGCTATTCTTCTTTAACCTTAAGCAATGGAAGAAAATTATTCAGTTAAATATTTGATGAAACAATGGAAACGGTTTGAAGTTCGAGGCAACAATGCAAACTTTTGCAATAACATTATGGAAAAAGATATTTAAAAAAAACCTGCCAAATTCGGAGAAAATTTGTGTGAAAATTGGTGTCATAATTAGAGAAACTGGGGATATTATATTTTTGTTTAAAAATGGAGCTAAAGTCTTGTGTAAGTTCTGGGTATGAGAAGATGAGATACCATTTTCCTCCCAAGAGCTCTAAAAAGTGATAATATTTAGTTGATATATTGACCAACCAGATATCTAGAACAAGACCAAGAATTTCATGTATAAATTAAATTCAGAGTTTTACAGCTCTGTTAACATTGGATGAGGAAGAGTGATACTTTTTTTCCTTTACAATTTTAATGTGTCAATAAATGTTACTAAAGATAATAGATAATTTGGTTAACTCTATGCAAATTTAACTGCACCATCTTTTAAACTGTGCAGCTAAAAGATTGTACAGTACTTTAACTTAAAAATGTAGGATATAATTTTTTGTGTCATTTAAAACATTTTTACATCTGGAAGTAAATATTCTCGAACAGCCATTAGCTCATAATAGGATAGATATTCTGAATAGAAATTAATTACCCTCCAATGTGAATTAAAAATTCGACTTGAATGAGTGGCTAAGGATTTCTAAGCATAAAAGTTTGCAAAAACTCACAATTATAGATAGACTTATGATTCAGATTTCATAAATTAGTTATTGGTAAAGTAGAAAATAAAATTTCTTTGTTACTTTTCGTTTATAAATTCTTTGGTTAATTCATTTGTAACTATTTCAATTGAAATAAGCTCATAAGTTCTCATACTGTACATTAAAAACTAGTCGACAACATAGTGAGCGACTATGTATATTTCAAGTTGAAAAAAAAATTTATTGTTAAATAAATATTAATTAATGAAGTATTTTTTTGAAATAAACTTTTATTAATGTTCTTACAGCAGTATTTTTTATGTTAATAGTTTTACTCTTTCTTATCTCTAGATCAGTTTTTACCCCTCGTATCAGTAATCAGGCGGTTTGATGACACAGAAACACAGCTAGATTTAAATAAATGATTAATTTATGTTCGAAAATATTATAATAGTACATTGTTCATTTAGGAAACGAATATTCCTAAAATTTCAAATCTGAAGCACATAATGAAGGGAGTGCAAAATTTATTATAATCTTCATAAAAATGAAATAGATGAAGCGAATAAAAGTACTGAAAATGAAAAGAGAGAGAGAGATAGTGGTATAGATAGTTATGTTGACCATTTGACTGAGCAATCACGTTAATAATATCAAACCAGAATTGCACTTTGAGTACCTATAAAATTTAACATTCGAGAAGTAGGGTAGTATAAGAAAAATAGTAAACAACACAAACATTTAATCGTACCAAAATTGCTCGAATTGTAAGAAAAACAGCGGGAATGATCATCCCCAAAACTTTCTTGCGTACACTCTAATAAATTTATCATTCTAGAGAATGCTTTGCATGGCATTGGAGTACAATAGTTGTTAAATATTTTTTTTGGAATAAATTTAATATTTTTATTCAATTTATCCTGCCTTTCTTGGCGAGTTATTTGGCGATTTATCCCTGACATGTAGGTAATAGTATCTGAAAAACGAATGTGTGCTTTAGATGGGTTTTCCCCAACCAGTTAGAACAAAATTTGCCGCTAAATTGCACTTGTAGTCACGAAATTCCAAACCAAATTTAAAATATTTAAGTTAATGCGTTATTTCGAAACAAAAAAGACTATATTAATTAATATATATTTTTCTTTCGGAAACAAACAGCTTTATATGTAACATATTTTTGTGAAATTTGTTTAAAAATAATAGATAAAAAGTATCTAAGACTTTGTTTAGGGTGTAAGGAAAAAAGAAACTAAGCAGATATCAACTGCTTTAGTGACAAAAGATTATTTCTGTAATCTCTACTTGCCAGGAAACGATCCTGTCTAGACAGGCTGTTATGTTAACAATATATGAGATTTGATTGTCACAGATTAACTAGTGAAAGTTGCTGTAGAAAATCTAATGTACATCGACGGATTCTATAAAGAATAACTAAAAATTATTATTTATAGTACAATTTAGAAGTAAATATAGGGTAATATAAGAAGTTTTATTTCTTTGAAATTTATTCACAATGTTAATGAACATTCAAATCGATTAAATCACCAAAATTATATAATAATATCGAAAAAATTTACAGAAAAAATGTATTGTCTAATACAAAATAAAAATAAACTTTCGAAATTATACCACCTTGTAAGATAACACGTAACTGAATCTTAAATAATGCAGAGAATTTTAATTTGCATATGATTTTGCCATTTCAGATGATCTGGCATTTGTATGCATGAAGCAATTTAATAGAAGTGGTTCCACTAAGAGGGTTAGTGCATACAAATAGCAGGGCATGTGTAAGACACATTAAAGCTATGTTATTTAAAAATTTGTTTCTCAATTTAAAGTTTAGATATAAATAAGGCTCATTATACCATAAATACCAAGATATAAGCAAAAGAATTATTTAAAATCAAATTGAAACAATATTCCAAGTGAACTAGTTACTAACCGGTTTGATCCATTTAGAGTTGGGTATAATTTTTTAAAATTTTGCACACGTAGAAAAAATTAAAAAATGTTTTCTCATAAAGAAGGCAAAATAACTATTTAAAAACAAACCAAATAATCTTTAAAGCGATAAAACTTTGCTAAAACGGTTTAAAAACGCTTTTATATATCCATTAAAAATGCAATAGACAGACAAATAAATTGTTAAATCCATAAATAAAATTTCAGGATTTTTTTCTTATATTTTTCTTATATTTGCTTTTTTCTAAAATTGCTGTAACGATTACTGATGCTGCAAATAACAACAATTATTTCTGTTTAATTATTTCTTATAGTTTCATATTAATGAAAGTTTATGTTTGTGGTGGTGGGTCTAATGCCACTTGGTCATTCATACCAAGCCCGAATGAGCGGAGCTCTTTCGAATGAAGGCAGAGATATGCGCCTTTCGTTGTTAAAGAGAACCGTTATGGTTAATTGATATAATTACATTATGCTCATAAGTTGCTTTAAATAATATATTGGATGACAGCTAACTACTATTAATTCCAGAAATGCAATTTTCCTATCTAAACCAAAATGCTACATTTGATGCCATGCTGGATGTTGTCCTTGTTCATTGCAATACTCTCAAACGTTTTCCCAAACACAAAACAAAACAAGATTAAAAAAATCCCTCTATTCCATTTGTAGTATATAGACTTTGATAAAACTAGGTGAACTATTTATTACAATTACCAAGCAAAGTTAATTATCTAATTATTTGTTTATTTTGGAAAATATAGAAAACGTTCTTCAAATACATTATAACTAAATACTTATAATTTGTTTATCGAAATATGGAATCCCCTTTTACAAAAATAAAATATCAGATTCTAACATAAGTGTTAGATATTATTTGTAGAATGGCATAAATATATTAATTGCATCACGCGATATCTATGATTGAAAAATAATCTGCAATTTTCTTCTTGGCAGACTGATAGTCATACAACTACTGAATTTGAAGTGTAATTGCTTCTAAAATCGCAGATATTCATTAAAAATCTAATTTCAATTATAATTATTAGATGATTTAAAAATCATCCAAATTTCGAAAATTTAATTACATAATTTTAAATTATATTATTGTACAAAAACCTCTTGTAAGACACTTCACAAATCGGAAAATTAACTTTTCAAGTGATACCAATTTAAATTTTCTTGTGAATTATTTTAAACACATTTCGATAAGTCTTTAAAAATTAATTTAAAAAGGTTTTTGCACACAAATTTTTTTCCTACAGCCTTATTCAACAAAACATCAAGTTTGTGAATGAAAATGGTGTGAAATTGTGAATAGCAAAGGATTATTTTAATATATTTAGTGTTATCGATCAAAAATGAAAATTAGATTTTGCAGTTTAGAATTAACTCATGCGTTAGCATATTTTAAATATATATTTAATATTTACTTGAATATCATAATGTTTTTAAAATGGCTTTCTTTTTGCAAATTGGTAGACATAAAAATATTTTTTCATAGAATATAATGGTTAACGCAATGAAACAAGACGAAAGTAAAAAAAGACAAATTAAGCCTAACAAATGTTTTTAATACTCTTTCTAATTAGGAAATTAAAAACATAACAAAATTTTCTTTTTTTTTCACTCGGTCTGATTGTTTTGGATTCTAACCAAAATTTATCATTTAACTTCAGATGAATTTATATCACTTGATAAAAATGCAAAAATTTTGTATCCAAGAAATTTATTGTTGCCATAGCAGAATTAAAACTTTATATACAAAATTTATTCTTATTACAATTTTTATCTTCTCACATTTGAATAATCACAACGAAAACATGAAAATACATAAAAAGACTGATACTTTAGTTTTTATGCATTAAATTTCACGAGAAGAAAAAACTGATTTTTGTAAAAACCGGTCTACTGTAATTATGTATGTGAGCATGTAACTCACCAATTTTGTTAGCTAGATTTGTAGAATAGCAAATATGTTTCTTAAGGTAGTTTAGTTATATTAACGTCTCAGTTTGAAGCAACACTAAGGCTCGCTTGCGACGGACCTCGTAATTTTGAACCGAGGTCAGATGACAAGACGAGGCCTATACCAGAACTGACACCCCCATCTCCAAACTTCCAAACCAGCAGGAGAACGTTTGACTGCGACGGATTTAACACGCACCAGACCCACTTACAAGGCGGTTCTTCGGTGGAATCGGGACTCAAATCTGCAGCCCTCTGGTTCCGAAGCCGAGACCTTACAACTAGGTTGCCGCGGTCTCATTTCTTATGGTAAGATTGTATTTTAATTTTTATTGACTACGTTGTTGACAAGTACAATGTTTGTAATAACTGCTCAAAATGGATTTAACCAACACTGATACATGCAAGGCATCGATGGTTAAGAGATTTGCTTAAATGTTCGTAAATGTCAGTTATTTCAGATACACGCGCAAAAGTTACAGATTTTCAAGCAACGAGATTCTCACCACAGTCAGATGTATTCGCTGCAACAAAATTCTTGAATATGTCCATAAGAAGTACTCAGGATTGAATAAATCAGCTCTGTAGGGACTTGTTTACTCATTTCAACACCACTAACACTCTCTATGGGTTTTTCTTTTCATTTCTTTTTTTCCTGTATTTGAGTTTCACTGCGTCATTTTTGTCAATATGTTCCTTCCAATAAATAATTGTTACAGTACCCTTAACAAACCTTAAAGTCTGTATTAGGAATTCGGGATCATTCTGTATATTGAACATACTTTTAACTTACTATCCGGAATTAAACGGCATGGCAATCTGGATATGCTCTCTTTGTAATTGGAGCATGGTTCAGAGTTGTGAAAATCGTATAAAAGTTCATCTCATGCATGTAGATTCCAAACAAATAATTAAGTTATTTCTAAATTAGCTATTTTTATCCGTCCGAGAGCATAGAGAAAAGGGAATAATTTGGATGACACAACAACATTGGTAAAAAATATGGCTGACTCCTAAGATCCATCATTGGTCATAGTTAAACTTCCTCGTAGAAAGTACAACCTATCTTTGGCAAGGGTAGCCAAACCTACATAGTTGTTATACTCACCAGTATGTCAGGGCTAAACACCATATTTGAAGATCCTCATTTCCAGATCAGTAATGAGCCCCATGGAAGTTTATGTAAACTCAAACTAATCGAATAAGTCCTTGATTGTTACATAATAACAAAAGACATCCTCCAAAACGTAATAATTTTATTTAGAAGATATAATTGTAGATTTAAAGGTTTTGCAAATCAGATACAAGTAGTGCATATTTTGAAACCGTCATTTTAATAAATGATCAATTTCTTTCCACATTTCGACAAAAAATTATATTAATCAGCATGCTAATAATATTTTCCAATTTTATTTCTTATTTCAATTAATTAATCTTGTTAACATACTTTTTTATTGATTTACTTTTTAGTATATATCTAGTGAAAATGTAGAAAAAATTGTTCTAAAATAATAAAATCTTAGAAAAACTAATCATTATTTTTAATTGAAGATTTCATTACTTACGAATAAAAGCATTTAATTATAATGAGACATTATGAGAGGGTATAGTAAATTTGAAACAAATATAGCATTAAAAAGTAGTACTTTAAAGGACCTGTTTAGGATTACTGATAAACGAATAATGAATATTCCAATGAATTATAAATGAGTAATTATAGTTTATTTAATAGTCATTTTAATGACTCATTGCATTTTAATATTAATATTTCTTAGTTCATAAAATAATAGGATTAAATGTAATTCTAATAAGCAGCAGTCAGTTTTACATTATTCATTTGGAAATCATAATAAAATTTCTTATAATTTACCTACCCGCAGTCTACTTCTAAATAAAGACTTTAATCAAATATCTAGTCAGAAATCCATTAGTGAATTAGAAAATCGAAGTACAATTTCAAATTATTTTCAATCCTGATGTTTAAAAAAATGAATAAATTAACGCAGCCCTTAATTCAGCATCATACTACACTTTTCAAGTGCTTTACAAAGAATAAAACGATTAAAACCCCGCTTTCTGAGACCATCCCTGCTGAGTGAAACAAACACTCCACAATGAGTGTTGTTCTCATTGCAGGGGGGATTGTATTCTGCATTTAAGGCGACTGACTTCACCCAAGAGCAATGAACGGGGACACCTGCTGCTGTTCTAATGGAAGAAATTATTTCTTCTCTTGTTTCAGAAAGAAAAGGAGGAAAAAATGGGGTATTATAAATTGCGCCAATTTGGCTAGTATGCATTTTTTTTTTCTTCACGCGCTCCATGCCAATCAATATTCGAGTCGATTCAACAGTAAATCGATATCTTGGCGGCCCGCTCGGTATCCGGGATAGACAATTCGATTTTCTTTGTTCGGAGGTTGTTGTTCCCGCATCGCATCCTATTTTTCGACCAAGGTCAATTACAGGGAAGGAAGAAATAGAAAATTTCATTAGTAGGGATGTTGTATTGTATACTAAGATTTGAGAATTTTTATTTTAATCTAATCAAGGTTGTTTATCAATTGCAAAATAAAACTTCAAATTTTGAAAATGTTCGCTATGAAAATTCCTTTAAAAAATTAAATCTTATTGAAACATTATTAAAATAACCATCCTAACAATACGTATCGTGAAGAGACAAAATTGGTATGTAAACAAAAAAATTCCCCATATTTTTGCTTTTACTTGGCAATATTTTTGTATTAATTTAGATTTTTATAATTGTATTAGATTTTTAATTTTCAGTGAAATAAACTATTCTCATAGAAAATACCCCAGCAATAATAATAAAAATAAAAATAAGCACTCGTTTTCCAGATTTTTCCAGTCACGCTGAAACATCACGGAATCTAAAGAAGCTACTTTTGGAACAATTCGTTCGTTCATAAGCGAGCCGCCAACTGATTAAAATTTGGGTTGACAATATTGATTTGGTTTGAGGTTTCCTTTCTTATGAACGAAATATTCACGTAGAAAGTGTTACAATGATAAAAAAAAACGAAGATTCAGATTTAAATGAATTGTTAAACATTAGACTTCTCTGAGTCTGAATAATCCACTTTCGGAATTATATTTATGTCTGTGACTCAGCTAACAAATTAAGTCTGAATCTACAGATACCAACTTCATCGCCTCCTTCGAAACCAAAAGCTTACTATCCTCAATAGCTTACCTGAAACATTAAACTAGAGTCGATAAAAGCTATATATGTCATGTTGGTAAGGAAGGAATAATTATACCAAAACAAAGAAGAAGAAGATGAAGCCTCAGAGGAAAGGATCCCAATATAATACCCTGCACCAATAAATTTGTTTGAAAAGAAACTTCCAAATCTTAATGCACCTCTGGAAAAAAAACAGAATAAGGTTGACATAGGGAAGAACGTTGATCTAAATTTCCCAAAATCTTTAATTTCACTGTGAACATAATGTAGGCTATATATAGAATATTTTAATTACAACTATACATAGGGTATATAGAATTATATAGAGGAATAGTATATTCAAAATGGTGTATAAGTCATTCCAAGCCAACTTGTTTTAAAATTTTTAGTGTCAAAATTAAAGATCTCTGCTGACTAAGTTGGGAAAGTTGCAGGAAGTTGGGAAAGCCTCTATATCACTTGTTTATTTTTAATAAAATCTTGCTATGTCAAATGGACCTCAATAGATCTTGCTCAACTCAGCACCTAAACATGAAGCAAAATATAAAAAAACTCGTCAAATTCTTCGTGGACCATGAGGATTTACTCTCTTTTTAAATTTAATTGTGTAGAAATCCAATATTGAATGTTTAACTTCTTTATTTTGTATACTCTGGAATTTAAAAAGTTTATCTAGTGCTTTTGAATACCATTACAGTAAACATAAAAATGCCTACAAGGTGAAATTTGATTCAGTTTACAATATAACTACAGATCTAAAATAAATTTTTGAAACGAAACCCTTCAGAGGAAAAACTATCCGTCTTAGTGATGTGAATTCAACAATTCAAAAATGCAACGAGTTAGATACATGAAATTCTATAACTGGTTTTATCCTTAGAATTGTATGTTTTTGTCATATTCCTCTGGTTGCATGTGTATAGATCTTGGAAATAATAAGGATTCTGAAAAAGCAATAACATAACAAACTAGATAAATGAGTTTGGAAATATGTCATGAAACAAAAATCATAGGTATATTTGCTTTTGGATCTAATTGGTAAGTTGGAATAAGTTCAACCTGCATACTTGAATGTCTTTAAGCGACATGCAGCGAATTTAAATAGATAACATGATATATTGTATGACGTTTAGAAAGAGTTATAATTTAAAACAGTAGAAGACATCTATAAAATTATAAAAAACGATTTTTCGATGAACTAAACAAAAAATGATAAAGAAGGCATTAAAGAAATTGAAATACATGGGCTAATGATCCTAAATGCTGAAGAAGGAAAATTATTGAGGAGAATACTCTCATCATTTGATGATTCAAACACACTAACACAAATCGTAAATACAATCGATTTGTATATAAATAAACACAATGTTCTGTTTACCGTGTGCATGGATCTTTAAAATAGAAACCACACCTGCGGCATGAAAAAAATCACTTAAGTTTGCAATATATTTATATTCTAAATTTTCTGATATAGTAATTTCATTTTTAAAATTTGTCTTATAAATCACACAGATTTAAACAGAATCATTCTTCTTTAGCTTTCTACAACAGAAGAAAATCAGGAGAAAAATATCTAATAAAACATTGGGAACAGTTTGATTTTTAGGGCAGCATTGTAGTCTTTAGGGCAGCAATTTAGTAACAAAACTATTTTTAAAAGATTCCTAAAATTCAAGAAAACATAATTTTGAAAAGTGTATATATTTTTGATTTTGAAATCATGTAAAATTTATTTTTGAGCTATGATGTTTGTTGCCATTTTTACGAAAAAAATCAAGCACGGTTAATCGTTAAAATTCTAAGTAAAATGCCAAAATACTCTCTACAAAATGCATTTTATCTCTCCTCAAAATATATATGTGCCAAATTTCGTACTTAAGGTCTAACAGTCGAACCTATGGAACACCAACACATACACATGCACACACATATTATTTGTAGAGATTTATAATAATTTGTAACTGCACGATATTCTATCTTGCACCCAATTATACGTAAATGGAAACTCATTCATTACGTATATTCATATAATTGATTGAATTCAAGGAATAAATAGGAATCTGACAAATAATACGTGACTAAGTGCTGATATTATCTATATAGTCTAGCATTTATTCGTTTAGTACCTTGACAAATGACAACGATTTTACTTGATCAACATAACACTTTTAATCAAACCATCAAACCACCTTCAGCATAGTATTTTTTGGCAACTGCTATAATAAAATTGGTCGATGACTGAACTTCATTATCACGATACATTGTCCTACACGTATCGATATTTTTCGATATATTATGGTATCATTATTTATTTATCAAGAGATTTAGATTTTGTAGATTTAATCAGAAATTGTAGATTTAATCTGAAGTAATCCTTTTTTATTTTTATATCTGAAGATGAATATTTGCTATTAAACAAAGGACAATAAACAATTTTCTGATAGCCTCAATTATTTTTCCATAATAGTGTCATTCGGTTAAGCAACCGGAAACAAATTATTCTAAAGTGACATGCTTAAAATAAATATTCTTATAATTTGGTATATGGCAATATTTAGAGAAATATTTACAAACGCATGTATGAAAGTGAAAAATAATGAAAAGCAACAAAAATAAACACTAACCGATAAACAAAACGAAATCAAAAACCCAAATTGATTATGATTATCGATTTATTGGATCACGATTCATCGTGAACTATTATTCATAATATAATTTCCTGTAGATCGATATTTTTCGGAAACTGGCCTCCCCCAAAAATCGATTTTTTTCGATAAATCGAAAATTGGCTCAGCCCTAGCAACTGCTTAGTCAGAAAAGTGTCATTGAGTAAAGAAGTGACGCTTCTAGCTTATGTTTCAAGAAATTATAAATATATATTTTTTCGCAACATATGATTATGAATTAAGTAATTTATATAATAACAAAGTATTTTATATCTATACATTTTTTATATGTTTTAAGAGCATTGATATTTTTCAAATAATACATAAACATAGACCACACTTAAAATTTTTAACGATAGTCACTTACTTAATGTAAAATTGGATCAATCAAGTCTTGGACAGCTCGTTACTGTAGCTTTGCTTGGTTTTCGTAAAATGCATCAATTGAGAGTAGTTTTAAATTGGGTGTGGCAAAGAAAAAGAGGGCGTTTTCTTAAAAAAAGAGATAAAACGGTGCTTTGTTGGTTGAGGGAAAATTATTAATTCATTATTATGCATTGCATGATTGTTGATTTTAAAAATATTGACTTAAACAAATCATGAAAATTGAACCCTTTTTTTAAACAGAAGAAAATATTATTCTTTTGTTCAGTTTATCATGACAAAGCTTTCTCAGTGATTAATGCTTTTTTTTTGTTGAAGAAAAATATAACATTATTTTGAACCTTCTAATATCCGTAAAAATTATTGGGATTGAATGCCACAATTATATCGAAATGTAATGTGTCAAAACTTTCCAGAACATTTATGTAAAAAAATCTGTTCTCAAATTGTTTCATGGAATAACATGATTGTTATATATCACAAAATACCATATATTGCTAATAGTTGAAAATATCAAATCAAAACTCATATGTTTTGCAGCTTTTTTGTTGTTGTTACAATATGCTTTAATATAACAACCTCAATATACCTGTATTGTTAGGAGCAGTATAATAAATGAAAGCGAGATGGAAGAAAAAATACCACAATAAGCAATATGAATAAAATTTAGAAAATTATTTTACCGAAAGAATTTCATCGATTTATTTTAGGTTTTGGAGTTAAAACATCAGTAAGTTTTATGGATTTATTTGTTAGAGCTTAAATGCAAGCGAAAATTCAAGTTTGGAGCACATTTTGATAGATTGATATTTACTTTAGGAGCTTTGTATTGATCTGTTCATCATGAAATGCATTTCTCTAATTTTATATGTTTATTTATTCTATAATATCATATGATAAAGAGCAGCACTATTTCAAAATGGAGTATTTAAATTATTGCATTGTAAAAATATTTCACCGTTGCTTGTTCCTTTTGTTAAACTTTACTTTATAAGTATAAAAAAAGTCAACATTGTATTAAATCATGCAGAGTTCTAAAAGCTACTGAACATGGGGAAATAAACAAAATCTTATTATTTTGATAATCGTCAATAGGAAAAAATGGACCCCCTAATATTATTAGCGACAATGGAAATTTTCATTTTAACGGGAAAATATATTGCTATGAAATATACTTAAATATTTTTTAAAAAATTATGAAAAATATAAAATTTGATACGATAAAAAAATTGATATCGGGTAAAAAGATGATGTTTTAAAGAGCATTTTTATTTCGGGATGCTTTCAGAAAATATTGAGGGGGAAGTCAAAGTTTAACTTAATTTTTAACTTATTCCATTGAAAATTCACTCTCAATTCCTGCCTTCCAAAATTCAAATATTTGCCAAATTTAATACAACTTAAATCTAGTGATATAGGCAGAAGAGCACTAACATAAACGTATATTCGTCTTTATTATTAAAAGAAAAATGCATGCATATGATTTTTTGCAAATCAAAGGAAAGTACAGAAATTCGACACTAATGATAAGGATCGCAAAAATTTCTTTAAATTCTGGGTCTCCTAAACAGTGGACTATTTTAACTATTTAATAATCTAAATGTACTTATGTGTTTGTCCTTTCATAGTATTTTAATTTGGTTTTTTGTTTTAAGACTCTCTTGGCCTTTAGGAAGCATAAAATTGAAACTCTACAAACGTTGGTTTTAGGCCCCCCAATTCGTTAAAAGGATTTACTTCGTAAATTATAGATTCGCTGAGAACAAATGAACCTTACAACTAGCTAAATCACCATCTTTTAATTGAGAATCCTATTTATAATAACAGACTTTTCAAACTAGAGGGTGAGGAATGATATTTTCCATCTACAACCCAGAAAAGTTCTTGGAAACGAACCCTGGAACAGATCAACTCCCTGCATCAGCCGGGAGCAGAAAGCCTAAAACTAGCGAAGCCTGAAACTGCCTTCGATTTCTGTAATTACTCTTTCGGGCGGGCGAGTCCGTCAAAACTTCAAAAAGTAATTATCAGCAGTGTGCCATTTCGAATGAAATCTCGATTGCCGTACTTCGTTACTGGCAACGTCGATTAGATTTGGACCTGCCCCTAAAAGTAGCAAATGCGGTGACTCATTTAGAGCAGTTCCCTAAATAGAGTTGAGTTGTTGTTTAATCTTGGAATGGATGTGGATTCCAAGAACTCAACGCAAATTATATCTTAACTCAAAATAAATTTTTTAAATAAAATTTGATATCTCTTTATTTAGATTTTGTTGGTAGACGTAGTTAGTTAAAACATAATTAAAAATGTATTTAATTTTCAGAAACAGAGTGGAGTCTACTCACATGGTTGATAGACATGTAATCATGTTGGTGCTATACGGGTCTACGTTAAACATTTGGTTATTGAGTTCACAGTACAGTTTCTCATAAGAAATACTTTCCTTTTTTGGAATAGATGTAATTGGACCTTAAAGTACTATTATGTCCTGTAAAAATCTGTTTAATCATACACATACTGGTGATGCACCCTGATAATGGATGTTATTGACACGTAACAAAGATAACAACGTATATAATATAATATTTTTCTTCCTATTATCTTAAGTTGTGTTATAATACAATATACTGCAATGAAATATATTCTATGAGGTTGGCTTTTGGACACATGAATTCAGGTAAAGTGTCTGTGAATAATGTATACGATAACTTTGATTTCATGTCTTAAATTGGGATTGAATGTCTAAAGTTTTTTTTTTTTTTTTTTTTTTCAATTTTAAGGCATCCGACTACATTAAAAACATTGGCGAATTATTATCGCTTGTAGTTCAGACTTTTCCGTTTCCAAAACAGTTTATCTTTTCTAGGAAATGGAAGGTCTGACTGATAATCGAGGGGAATTTTACACAAATCATATTTTTCAGCTAAAATTTGTCTTTCACTTCAATTTTCTCAAAACTTTAATTCTCATGAAAATTCTTCACCGTTGACGTAATATTTCAAAAACTAATAGAGGTATTCACGTAAAAATTTTAGCGTATGTTTTAAATAATATGGGCCATAAAATGAACCAAAAGTTTTAGTGTTGGTGAAATACTTCTTCATTTATAGTTTTTTGAAAAATTAAGTTGCGATTTTAAGGAAAAAATGCATATATAAGTGTATTTTTATCCATAATTTCTTTGCATCTCAATATGTTTCTTAGATTTTGGTTCATTTAATTCATCATTATATTCTATAACTTGTTTACGAAGAAAAATAGGGTTGCTGCATTACCAATTTGTGTAGAGTGTTGACCATTTTGGATAAATTTCCTTAAAATTTACTGCACATTTCTTTATTTCTCAAACTATATTATATTTTCAAATATTTATAGCGCTTATGATTGACAATGAATTTAAAAATCATAAATAGTTTTAAAAAAATCCAGTTTTTCCAAATTTTTCCTTAAAAAACTTTAAACCTTAAAGTGAAAAAAAAAAGGGTTTTCATCTTTATAAATAAAGGAGGATAATTCTGTTATTTCCCTTTTTTTTGTTCATTAAATGCACTCTTACTAATATCTCAGATTAAAAAAAAGTTGTAAAAAAATGGTTTTTTTATGAACAGTATTTGTTTATTTTTATTTCGAAATAATTCGAATGAAAATCCATAGAATACTAAAATACGGAAAGAGAGAAAAAAAGTTCGAAAAACTGAAGTTTTTTATTTTTGACGTTTACTATGCTTCCTTAGTATTGCGCATACAAAAATTTAAAAATTAATTATGAGATAATATTTTTTATCTCGAAATAAATTTTTTTATTAATTTTTATCAAAGTAATATTTTTATTTTGATCTCATCATAAATTTACGAGATCAAAATAAAAACATCATTTCTGTAAGGGAAGTAAATGCAAATTTCTTTATCCATAAGAAGGTTTGAGTATTAATTATAATGAAAAATAATAATAATGAGAAATTCTGAGTACTAATTCCAGATTCTTGATTGGACAGTTTCAAACACTCTTGGCATACTTTACATTCTTCTTAGCAATATTTTCAAGATATTGGAACACATTTTTATCAAAAACTTGAATTTTTTCCGAAACTTTCAAATGTCAATTATAATAGAATAGACATTATTATTTTCAAATATATTATATCTTACATGAAAAACATTTCACCTTAACATCTTTTTTTAAAGCAAGAAGAAAATGAACTTTACATAAACAACTGAAACATTTAAAATTCGATAAAATTTCCCAGCGAGAAATTGTTACTGGTAATTTGCAAAACTATACTTTTAAATGAAAGTTGTTCACGAATTCCTGGTTAAACGCTCTTCGATATTTTTTAAAAATAAAATGCTTTTCTCAACGAAAGTTTCAGGGTCAGAAGGGATTTCCTTCTCTGATTGGTTAAGAAAATCATTGCCCAATGATTTGGTGTCTTCTGATTGGCAATGAAACACACGTTCAAAGTAATGCGTCAGAGTGACGTAAAAACGATGAAAACATGTTGACCATGTCTCTAAGTAGAATAAAGACTTGATTTTCTAAATCTTTTTTTTTTTGTTGTTGTTCCGTCTCTTTAAGTTGATAACAGAAAATGAGAGAAAGGAATTTTTGACAGAAAATTACAAAAAAAAAAAAAAAAAAAAAAAACACCCTAAAAAAAAAAAATTATTTTTTCTAAAAGTTTAAATAATTAAAAATATGTGTTTAGATCTAAATATATTCCACCTTATAAAAAGCGATCGAGCATTGTCAGATTTGCCCAGTTTTTTTAATTTCACCTGAAAGATTGAATATTTCGCCCTGTTTAGATCATGAATTCGTATTTTTTAGACAAGATTCAAACTAGAAAAAATTTAGGGGAGCAATCACAAATTGATGAAGGATTTGAAAATACTGTTACGAACGTGTAGTTTTGTTTCCCTGCTCTAATAATGCCATCGTAAAGAAGGGAGATTTACAGTAATCTGTATTGATAGTGCCTAGGTGTGACGTCAGAGATTCCAGGGCTTGGTGACCATTTGGTGACTTTGGGGACAAAATGGATAATACTTGATACATCGAGAATTTTCCCTATCCGTCCATTAGGAGCTGAGATGCTTCCAGAATGATCCTGATTGGTCCGGAAGTTGTTTAACCCTGCCTCCGGCCGCTGTATATAAGGCAGCCAGTCTGCGGTGTTGGAGAGAGAAGACAAGAAACGCGGCGAAGTTGAATAGAGAAGACCTGAACTGAGAGGTCTTGGAAGCTGGACGGAGTACGGTGGTGGTCGATCGGGTAGACCTAAATAGAGAGGTCTTGAACTGAAGACTACTGAGTCGCTGGCTGTGTGGCGTATTCTGACAAAGCCTGTGTCGTGTGTCGTCGTCGGGAACGGAGCTGTCCTGAACTGAGGTGTAGTCCCGTTGTGCGAAGTAGTGAGTCGGCAGCGAAGGCAAGAAGTGACAGAAGAGTAGTTTCAGCCTGTTTGGGAAAAACTTATGTGAGTTTATACAGAATACTTTAAAGATTCCCTCTTCTGCTGAATCCTGTCTGGCCGCTTTGTGAGCTGTGGACGTTGTTATTACGGAATTTCTGCTTGTGGACTACTGTTGTTATTGTGTAATACTCTCTGCAGTAGAGTACTGCTGTGTGCTGTCCTGTGTGTTCGTCTCGGTTGTATGCAGCTGCCTTCTGTACATAGTTGTGTTGTAAATATTTGTCGTCTTAGTGCTGTCCTGTCTTCGTCCTGTAAATAAACGTTGCCTGTGTTGTGTTATCGACTAAAGGACTAACCATTGTGTGTTTATCTTATTCACCATACACACCCACTATACAAGTAAAAGAATCCGACGGATTAGGATTGTAAGAAAGCTAGGAAATCCGTAACAATATAGTGATCAAAATGCTTTGTAAAATAGGTACAACTTCTAAGAGGCAAAAACATTAAACATTATTCATATTGCATTTCAAATATTACTGAAAGTTTTAATCAAAATCAAACTGAAAGTAATTCAAATGTATACTGAAGTCACAATTTGCTATTTGTTTTTTTGTTTTTTGGAATGATGAAAAACAGAGGAATTAATGTGAATGGAATAAGAAAATTATGATGCAATACATTAATGTAGATAGAATTAAGAGTATGTATTAAAATCTTGTAGTGAAAATATATTTTTTTATTTTAATATAAAATTCATATAAATTTTAAAACCTTTATCATTAGCTACATATTATAGACAGTTTATTAATTAGTCAATAAGTAAAGTCTATGATGAAGTAAAGTAGTATAAAAAAATATTGAATGATGTAAAAAAACCAAAACAGAAGCAAAAAAAAAAAAAAAATCGAATGAAAAATAAAAAATTCAAGCAAAGCAAAAGCAAATCGAATGAAAAGGGAAAAAAATCAAATGGTATGCCTTTCTATTTGCTTAGTACTTGAAACCAAAAACTAGAGAAAATGATATATGTTTGCTTAATGAGTATTCCAATTAGTTAAAAAAATACGCCTATCAACTGATGAGCAATTAAACAAGTTGTTTTAGAACTATACAGACCATATATTTCTTCCAAGATACTCTGAGAACAAGAAAATAATTTTTATTATTTGATAAGTTTTAAAAACTATTTATGCTATTATTTACAAAGAAATTGAACTTTCGATTCCTTTCTTGATAGAAAAAAAATTATTAAATGCATAAATATGCAATAAAGAATTTTTTAAATGCCTGAAAAATAATATTTACAGACATTATGTTACCACTTTTTTTAAATATAATAATATATTCAGATTGACATACTTTTTGTAAATTAAGGAAAATAAAAACCGAACAGATAAGAAAAATAAGTTATAGTTAATATTTTTAGTTCCTTTTTTGGCCCTATATATTTCTGGGGGTAGAAATTACTCATGAAAAAGGTTTTTGTTTTAAAATTTTAATTCCATTTTTGATTAATTTGAAATATCCAGTTTTTATATTTTTATCAATATCTTCAAACATATTATCAATCAAAATCCATTTTAGACCATTTTATTAGTAAAAAATTAAATTTCCTGCTATAAAATTTATATTTCCGTGTAATTTTTTCTTATTTTCATACTTTTTTCAAAATTAATTTTAAATACAATTTGTAGCGATTCTTAACCCTTTGCACTCGAGGGCTCCGGAGCGGATCCATTTAAAATTGGTCTTCGAACTCGAGGGCTCCGCTACGGAGACAATGCAAATAATAATGCGTATAGCAAACTTACAAGTGAATATGATCTTTTCACTAAAATCGCTTCGAGTTGCTAATAATACGAATGAAAAAAAACTTCGAATGCAAAGGGTTAATATACATTCTATTGGTAAAAAGACAGTTTTTAAGCGGTATTTA
>JAPMOQ010015486.1:276167-315802 GCA_026543055.1 Argiope trifasciata | reverse complement strand
GAGGTCATTTATAATTTTCTGCTTGATACCGAAAGCAAATAGTCATATAGGAGGTACAAGAATTTCCTTTTGGTTGTCCATGAAATTTGTTTAAAAAAATGTAAACACAAATTGTAGTCACGAATTTAAGTTAAACTTTTGAAAAATACACTGAAATATAAAAAAAAAAATTCAAATGTTTTTATTAATTCTAATACAATTTATAGCGATTGCTTAATGCTGTAATTAAATTATTTTCTTTTACTGGTACTAATATCACTATATAAGAATTGCTTATTAAACATTCTTTGTTATGCTATGGCACTTAGGATTAAATATGTGCAATATTTAGAAGATTTCAATTTGAGATATAATTTACATTGTGTCTTAAATAGAACCATGATATAAAATTTAATGAATAGAACTTAATACAGATGATATTAAACAAAAGCTTATGCACGATTCTTCAAGGATATAATCAGAAAATATGTCTGATCGTCCTGTGTACTTCTCTGTCCCAATGTATCATTGTAATCTTAAGCAATAAATTGTGTTAATAAAGAAAGAGAATAAAAAATAATTCTATGAGGAATAAAAAAGTGTTGAAAGGAGATAAAGTGCATTCTTACTTTTCAGAAAAACTTTGTTTGCAAAGATATCTTCAGATTTTGTATACTTGTTATTAATAAGTCATTGTGTGAATTTAATCAAAATTTTGTGCAATTTTTTTGATTACATGAAACAGATAATGGATTTCTAGCATGAAAAGATATTTCTGGATGATTCAATATTGATAAATAGAACTTAAACGTTAAAAGGAATTGATGTTCATATGCTCTAAAATTTAAATTTATGGGTTGGGGTATTAATTATAAATAATAAAAGCTAATCCAAAGTGGGTAAAACATCTCTTTAAGAGTACTGAGTATACAGACATCGGATTATTGAGAGATTATGTCAAACGAACAAAAAATGTGCTTTAGATTAAAATTTATGGTGTTTATTGGAAGAAAATTCTACCCAAATGTATAATTTCAGAAAATAGCATGTAACGATATACAATAGCATTAAAATAAGAATCATGCAAATGTAAAAAAAATTCAATGCAACTTCTTAAAGAATAAGCTTAAATATAACATTCAAACGGTTTTTACAAAGACGATAGCTTAGAAATTAAGACTATTGAATAAAAAATGTTTGTGGTTTTCTCAAAAGAATAGATAGCTATCTACTTATTTAAATACTACCTACTATTATATTAGATTTTTTCGCTCTTTTTGCTATATGATTTCAATGATAAAGGTTTTTCATATTTACGTTATGCAGCACAATTTTTGAATAATATTTCCTTTTAGTTATTATTTATAATATTATTCACAATTTTAAGAACTTTTGTATTTTCAGGATTTTTTGGTTTTAATTAATTGAAGGTCAGGTTTACCTAAGGGTAACTTGATTGGAAAATAATATGTAATTACCTCATCGGGACAAACAGTTGTCACTGTCACGATAGCGTTGTCTCAACTGTTTACATTAGGTTAATAGAGGGACAACAACTGATAGATAAACATTTTATTCCACGCCTCACTGTTGCTGGGATGGCGGGCATTAATTATCCTCAGTTAGAGATACGGTTACTCTGGAAATTGAGAAAGTACCAAAAGCTGAGGTATGAAAAAATAATATCGTCCTGTACATTATTTGCAGAAAAATGTCACAGACGCATGTTTTAAAGTATTCATTGGTTTTAGCTCTTTTTTAAATTTAAATATATCGTTCATCACCAATTTCAGATTCATTTATCTTGTTCTTCATAATTTTTCCTTTTTATGATGTAATCGTAGCCTTTCTTTTCCTTATATTTACTACTTTGTATTAGGAAGTGCCGCACCATTTGATAATATCGAAGTTTACTGCTTCGTCAGAACAAAATTTACTTATGCTTTATATCAAGATTCATTGACTCATTACACCAAGATTCATTGATTCCTTTCATCAAGATTTATTGAATCTTTACATCAAAGTTTAGTGATTAATTACACTAAGATTTATTGATTCCTTACATTGAGACTTATTGATTCAGTAGATCAAAAGTTATTGAATACTTACATTGCAGTCCACTGATGGAATTTCTGTACATACTTACATTCAATAACTATTTATTTACCATTTTTATAGCCCAAATAAACATTTGGATTATACTTCCGTGTCTTTTAGCATATTTGAAGTAGAAACCACAGAGTAACGTGAAGAAATAAATTAAATTTAAAATAAATCCGGGTACATATTTTTGGTATTTAAAATTTCAAAATTTTTCACCAAGAACAAATATTATTCGATTATCATTAAAAAATCAAGGTAATGGACACTTTCTTTTTAAAGGCGAGAAAATTTGAGCCAAATATTTGCTCACTGCCAGGAACTGTTTTTAAAGAAATTGATTTCTCATATTCCCCAACGAAAAAAAAAATAATAATTTGAAAGTTACATGAGAATTTAATTTCGGTGTTTAAAGTCGAAAATCTTTTCTGTCGGTGAAAATCAAATTACGGGCTAACGAGATTTTAATGTGAATAGAAGCTATTAAATAGAGACCAAAACATTTCAAATGAAAATGCCAATAAGTGCTCCGTAGTCCTAAATAAACATTTAATGTTTCAGTACATAAAAATGGATGGATGCCAAGATTTAGAGTAGATTTGAATAACTAATGGATAATTTTCTTCCATCAGAGTTTTTTTTAATGACGGATGCATTAGAGGTTGTGGCAAAATTCGTTTTTACTCTGATGGAATAATGCAGCTTCATTAAGATTTAGGATTTCATTACTTAAAGAAGCTAAATTATTTCTGTGCTAATCGCCCTTTATAAAATATTACTCCAGTATCACTTTCTATTAATCATACATGAAGAATAGATTAAACATGGAAGTAGACAGAAATAAGATACCTCATTTAGAGCCAAAAGAGATTCCATATTAATGCACAAATAATTTTTTAAGGGGTGGTGGCATAAAAAGGGTCGAATTGTCTCTGCTAAAGCTTATTGTTACGCACCTGTAATTTTGATCCCCCATCTTCAATAATGTCATCGTAAGTAAGACTGATTTACAGTCATCTGTATTGAACAGTACCCGAATGTCACATCAGAAATCTCAGAGCTTGGCGCCGAAATTGGCGATTTGTCGACGGATTTGGCAACCCTTTGGAGACTTGTCGACGGGTTTGGCAATTTTGGAGACAAATGGATACTCGAAACATTGAGAATTTTCCCTAGCCGTCCAGTAGGAACCGAGATACATCCAGAATGCTCCTGATTGGTCCCGGAGGTTTTAGCCCCGCCTCCTATAAGCTATATAAGGCCAGAAATTTGAAGTTATTGCAGTTTTTAACCAAAGCCAGTCATTTCGCAAAGGGTCACGACCAATATAGATCGTAATGTCCGTGACATTCTATCATGATCAGGGATAAACCCCTGCCGGGGCTAGGCGCCCCATTAATCCTACTCATTTGGCTGGAGCAGTCTGGTTCAGTGAATGATCGATACATCTGATTAGCATTCTGGTTCGGTGAATGATCGATAGACCTGAGAAGCAGTCTGGTGCAGTGAATGATCGATAGAACCGACTTGAGCGACTGGGAGAATACCGAAGTAACGAAGGAGGGCTGAATTGCTTTGTGGCATATTCTGAAGAGGCCTGTGTCGTGTGTTGTAGCCCGTTATGTCGTAGTCGGGAACGGAGCAGTCCTAAACTGAGAAATAGTCTCGTTGTGTGAAGTAGTGAGTCGGCAGCGAAAGCAAGAAGAGACAGAGCAATAGTTTCAGCCATTTGGAGAGACGTAGATGAGGGTTGACAGAATCCCAGAAAGATTCCCTCTCCTTCTGAATCCTGTATGGTAGCTTTGTGTGCTGTGGACGTTGTCACTGTTGGTTTTCTGCCGATGGACTACTGTTGCTATTGTGGGCTACTGTCTGCTATAGAGAGCTGCTCTGTGCTCTTCTGTGTGTTCGCCTAAGCTGTACATAGCTGTGCTGTAAATACTTCTGGTCTTTTTTTGCTGCTCTGCCTTCATCCTATAAATAAACGTCGTCTGTGTGGTGTCGTCTACTAAAGAACTGATCACTGATTTTCTACACCATACACACACACTATACAAGCAAACGAACCCGACCAATTAGGAGGAGGAAAATCCGTAACACTATATTTAAACACCTTTTTTTAAAAAAAGATTTCATGTACCCATAACATTTAGCGTGATTTAAAGGTTGATGGACGTTGAAATTAACATTTTAGTTATGAGCAATTAATATGTTGAATTGTCTGCAACATAATTTTCGTTTTTAAATTAACAACCAGTTGATTAATAATGAGTAATACAATACTTTTAATCAATTAAACTGTTATTGATTCATTTATTTATTCATTTTATTTTTGTGCAAAATTTTGGTGCATCCCTCTTCTAGACGACAAACCAGCAAGTTTTATAAAAATTACAACTCGTTAGTTCTTCTGTTTTTGTTTTTCAAAAATAATTTTTCTAAACGTCTATGAACATATTTATAAATATAGTGTTAGAAATATGAGGAGACTACTTCAGCTTAACAGTCTCGTAATTGCGGTAGTTCCTCAATTAGGAAGTGGAAAAGTTAAAAATAAAATATTCCTAATTCTCAAGATAAATGAAAAATTATCTATACTTTTGTTACAATTCTTCTGACAGTGTGCACATTGACCTCTAGCTTATCTTCATATTATACTGTTGTGATTGCTTCATCCTAATTCTACTATTTTTCTTCCAATTTTTGAGGATAGATCATGAAAACTCCATGAAAATGTTGTACCAAAGAGGAAAAATGAGAAGTCAGTCAATCGCTCTAATCAAAAGTGTCTAAGGCTCAGAAATTCAAAGCTTTCATTTTTGACATATCATTACAGATCCAAAAAACAGAAAAGGAGTTTGGAAAGTTACTAAAGTCGAAGAACAGTTATGGCATACGTTAGCCATTATCTTAAGATTCCCAAACATATGGCATATTTTTCTATCGAATAGGCCTGAAAATTTCGATTTCAATTAATAATTTTTAAAATTATGCTATTTTAATATCGCCAGTTAATTTTGTTTCAAGGGTTTTTTTTTTTTTTTTACAATCAGAAAAAACATTTTTACTTTTTCTGGAAAATTTATCAAAGAGGCTGAACTAATACTGTAATAATATAAACTAAGTATATTTAAATCCAAAAAGATAAAGGAAATATATATTTCCCACATATAACTAATAACGATATTTTGGAACTAGATGCTGAATAGGGAGATGTTCGTCTCTAAATACAAAAGCGATATAACAGATATTGGCCTTGAATTTTTATATAATACTGCGGGTTATCAATCATTGAATGATAACCATAGTTCTGGTAATATATTGATACACATCCCATCTGATAGCTATTCTTATTTCCGTATGCTGTATGAATGTGTTTGTACTGTGTCCCATTAACTTGTCATTCTTTTCTTAATAAACTTTTTGTAACTAACCAAGTGTATTTATTGTCCCCAACCACAATGCAATGGAGCAAAAATAGTACAAAAAAGATAATAGATATTGAGGTAACAGAATGCCATTTCCTTTTGTTCTCATTCCGACTGCATACTTCTGATACGTACCTCATTTCCTACATTTCTACCCTGGTTATGTTAAAAATCTCATTAACTCATTTCATTAAATTATTAACAACTAATTCTTGAATTATAAGATGACAGCTTTCAACAAATTTTAATACCAATTAGAAAGAAACATTATCTGGGTAAATTACTCTTTCTGTGCTGTAGATCCGTGTTCCGTGTCTGCAACTCGACTATTTCATTACAGGCAGGCAGAAGAAATCGGAATGGCTGGGGACTCATGTCGCAAAGATCAAAAGAAAATATCACGTGGTGCCGTGTCAATATTTGAGAAAGGAAGAGGACTATTTGTGTTTAATCACTAATCTGTATTTGGAGAGAAGAAGAAATCGATAGTAACACGTGGAAATGGTGATATATTTAGCTAATATTACAAACCTATTTATTATGAAAAAGAAGAAATTATTTTAAAGGACAGTTAAAATTATAAACTATTGAGCTGATGGTTGTATCTTTTTCATTTGTGATGCAATTTTTACTTTTAAATTAAACTATATTGACATTGTTTCTAGTATTCAAATCAATAAATTGAAATGACATGCAGAAACAGCTGTTGGAATAGCTATTTGAGGGAACAACTGTGTAAATGACACATGTCAGTCGAATAAAGCTACGTGGTAGATGTTCCAGCCTTAGTTCCTCCTTTATATTGGTTTCACTGAAGAATACCTATCCACCTTATCATTGAGATGAGAGTAATTCTTTATTGGCAGAAATAAACTATAACGAATATGTAACATTGCTTCCCAGTAAAATTGGTTCCATCGTAGGTGAAAAAAAAAAAAACGGTTTTACGAAGAGCTTTATTGGATGCCGTATCAATGACCTCTTAGCTTGGTGACAAACCTGGCACCCATGCGGTGACTCTGGCGACAAAATTAATGATATTAGAATATTCAAAAATTTTGGCGATATGCTCATTAGGATGCAATTTAAGGAGATCTTTCAAGACGTTTCTTTGCCTAGTCTCGAGAACTGTAAAAAGCATTGAGACCGAGTTGGAGAACTGACGCTTGATTCAGCTCTATATAATATTTGTGCGAGTTATCTCCCTGAATGCTTTGAGATGTTTATCGTTAGAAGTGTTTGTTGCTTTCATTTTGCTGTTTGCTTGAAGTGCTTGCGTACATTTTGACTGTGTTTGATCCTCTAGATGTTTGATATGTATTTTCCCCTATTTTCAGTAATAGTTTTTTTTCTTTGGTACTGTTTAACAAAACCTGTTTTTTAAGGTTAGTTTAAATATACCGATTCTGTATGTCTTTGTGTTTAACAATGATACTTATAGCATGAAACTATTCACAAACCTTGCCATCTTATTTAAGTATACGAGAAAATCGAGAGAAAAATATTGCCTTTTTCATTATATGCTTTTCTTATTTCTTCTATTTATAATATCGTATCAAAAGTGTAGAAAATCACTGATCAGAAAACACTTTTTTCTCTCAGTTTTTTAAAAGGAAACAAAGAGTACCAATTTTGCATTTCCAACTGATCCTTGCTCAATTACACCCCCATCAACGACCCCACCAATCGCAAAATAACAATATTTATCACTAAATCTCGGCTTCTTTCTCATTTGAATCCCACAGCTGATGAGTTTCTGTTTTCTTCCAAACAAGGCCAAGAGCCTCCTCTGTTTGAGGATATGATTAATCCTTTGTTCAACTGCATTCGATGTCGTTTGTTTCCATGGATACCGGAATGGGCCCATTGTGCCTGGAGCGAGGTGGCTGCGGTGGAGTCCTCTAGATTGTCCTCAAGTTATTGGACGAACTTGAAAGAGGAAGATCATCATTAAAATGAGGGATGAGTTGCATAATCAGCAAATGGAATGCCTTCCCGGGGAAGAAACCGAGCGGTTTTCTTTGAAGATTGGCATAGCTTTCTATTTTTATCACATGAGTATCTTGTATAATAAAATGTGAGTCATTTTTTTTTTCTAGAAATCAGCGATTTTTTCCCCATACTAAGTGGTGGTGGATTTCTGATTGGGCAACTGTCAAGGGCCGGTGAGCTGAGTGAGCCTGATGGCAAGTAGATTAAATAATGCCATTAGCCTAGTTGTAAATAATAAATTTCCTTATGTATAGGTCGCTAAAATTTGATTAAAAAGTTATGTAGGCAAGACAGAAATTTCAGAAAAAAATTTAATGCAAAAACAAATTTAGACATTTCAAATGTCTGTAAATAGGATGATTCTAAAATATGTGGAATTTAAATCAGAAGAAAACCGAAATAAGCATTTTACGTGAGGAATTGCGTTGAGGAATTAGAGGGAGCTGTTTTAAGTTGAAGATTCTATAAATTTGAGGAGTTTAAATCCTACACGTGGTTATATGAACCCAAAATTTTTTGAAGTGGGATTTTTGAAAGAAAAGAATATCGGATTTGGAAGTTAACAAACAGTAAATTGCTTAGATGCTCCCGAAACTTTTGTATTTATTTTTCGGTCTTTTTAGGATTTTCAATTTTGTATTTTTAATTAAAACACCAGGATTCGTGTACTCGAATTTATTCAAATTATAGCCAAAGAATAATTAAATTTATGATCCATATCAGGATTTTTTTTGCGTCTTTTCATGCTTGCATGATCATGCGGTTTGATACATTTTATAAGAAAATTTGTAATTAAGAATTCATATTGTCTGATAAAAGATCTGTGATTTTTTTGAACATTTGGTTTAAAAATACTTTTAAGTTTAATTTTTTTATGCATGACCAACTAAACTGTCATGGAATTGAATTGGAATTAAATGATATATTCTTACAGTTTATTGCAATACTTGTCACTAAAAAATTATAAAATGAATAAATTAAAATAAATAAAATATCTCCTTTTGAAAATTGGTGAGGAGTTCTGTTAAGGTAACCAAAATCTGCTGAAGAGTAGTGCCGGTTGTGAATTTGTTCAACTAATTAAATAGAAAGTAAAGCTATATTAAGCAGTTTTATTAAATAATTATTAGTATTTTTTATTATTTAGTAGTTAAATAGTGATATAAAATCCTTTCTTGAGAAAAAAGTAATTTGCCATGTGGATTATCATGGCTTAAAAATAAAAATTTTGTGCTTTTGCATACTTGATTTGTTCCTTTTACATTTTTTTGAAATCGAAATTTCTAAATCAGCAAGTTAGAAAAAAATAATGCAAATCAACTAAAGTGAGAGACGGAATTGTTCTTATATATTGTGGTGATCTTGGTTCTATCCAAATACACAATATTTTACTGCAACCTTTAAATACGTAAAATTATCCATTCGTTCAAAACATATAGCCTGGATATGTTTTTGTTTGCAGGTATAGCATTCCTCGAGGTTGAATCACTTGTCTTAAATGATGAAAGCCAGATGCCTTGGCTAAGGTAGATCTGGAGATTTCCGAAAATGAAACTAAAAAATCTTAAGAGCTGACTAGATTGAGAAAGCAGATGGCCAATTAGGACTGATTTTCGGACTGTTCGGTCAAACTTCTGGATTTTTAATTGACCTGACTAGAGCGAAACGCAATGGTTTTAAATTGTGGACACTTTTCGTTATTTAAATTAATATCTAGATATCATGAATTTTGTATTAAAAACTCTACAAGGTTTTTTTAAATGGGGTAAATAAATGTGTTTATTCTATATATTTGTTGTGATTACTTGCGAATTTTGAAACTTACTCTGAATACATTACACCACCTTTTAAATTGTTCTAGATATCTGGATCTAGCAAATAATTTTAACGGGTGTGAAAAGTATGAAAATTTATTCTTAAAGAAAATAGATAATAGAAAAAGAGAACAATTGAAATTTCAGGATTACTTTTCTATTCTTAATACATGTGGAACAAAAGATGATAAGAAATAGAAATCTGAAATAAAAAGGAAAAACAAGAAGAATCACAAAATAAGAGAGAACAAAAAGGAAACTATGTTGGCTAAACTGTTGTGTGTAAACAGCAATAAATGATGAGATAAATTAAATATAGATTTAAAGGATTAAAATCCAATAGACAAGCAAGAATGTTATTAAAAGCCAAAAACTGCTTTATCAATAGGAAATATTAATGGTAATTAATTTTTATTGTTTTTGTCAAAAGTGTAAACCTACAGCAAAAATATTAGTTTTCTTTTAACAACATGCGATTAAAATTACGAGAAAAGTAAACGTTGAGTTGTTTAAAAGAATAAATCAAATTAAAATACTAAAATTAATACGTATAGATATACTTCACGTTAAAATTCAGAAACATGTATTTACTCTATTTTTAATGATTATTTCGTTAGTGTTAATAGAACGATTCATTTATATGATTAAACGTTTTTGATAAATATTTCACATAGTTATTCTAATCTTAACCTGTTGGAGTATTCTTCCCGAGCATTTCTTTCATGCTTCTTAATATGGCTATTATCCTTTTTTTAACATGATAAAATTGCAAATCTTGTACAGGGATGAAAATGAATACGAATGGTCAGATTTTTATTTTATTTACTATCTCGAATATGCGCATTTTGTGCGTGATGTATTGAAGAGAAACTACGTACGCATTTTCGGCTGATTGAAACAGAATTGGACATAGAACTACAGTGATAAAAAAGAGATCCCGTATCAAATTTTATTTATCCAATGCGTTAAGTTTTGAATTCCCGTATGCGTTAATTCAGACCAAGCTTTTCTAATTGAATTTATTGGCTGGTAATTAATCTAATGAACTCCACTGCTTATTTTCTATTTATTGATTTCTATTTTTTAACAGGCAAAGTAGTTTTTTAGACCTCTATCTCTAAGAGTCGTTGTCTGCCTTTTTTTTCTACTTTTATTATTGCTTTTTCTTCACCCGGGTTTTGTGAAACAATTTCATATCTTCCGGTGTTGATTTTACAGTTGCCAATAGTTCAACAACAAAGTGGTCATAAGTAGAAGTTATTGCTGGGGAAATGAGAAAAATGATTCGATTGCAATCCATCAAGACATAAAAACGTAAATATGAATATGGAGAAACGAGTTAAATTAAGATAAAATCTAATTTATCAAATATAAAGGAGGTGTACAATTGGCTTTTAAAATATTTCAGTATTTAAGCGATAAAAATACCTAATCTTTCTTGGCCGCTGAATTTTTTTAAATATTAGTTGCAAAGTATTCTAGTATTAAAATCAAATTAATCCAAAAGCCACAGCTACCTTTTTCAAAGATTTACGATCTTTTTCCATTTCAACCGACAGAAAAAATTCGTTCCTTTGCGTTTTATTTTTATAATTCTAAACCATTTTTAAAGCAAAGAAAAAAATAAGGCAACAATTAAAAATTGACATTAAGAGGTCCAAAAGAATATTGTTACGAAGTCGGTAGATTTACTCAGTAAGTAAAAACATGTTTTTGTTATAATCATCATATAAACTATGTTTATGATGGAAATAATTAATAGCTTAAAATAGCCACCCCCAAATAATTTAAGAGAATAATTCAATGTAATTTATAATATTCTATCAGTGTGAATTCTATCTCAATCTTGCCTCGGTTTCTTTTGCCTTTACTTCGTATATTTCGCATAAGAGAAAAGAAAAGTAGCAAATTAAAGTTTTTTTTACTAAATCAACTTATGAAAATAATTGTATCCAAGTTCATTGCCGTAAATGACAAATAAAAACGATTTAACACACCCATCATCCTCGCTTTACAACCTGCGAATAAGTGCATCCTCATAAAATATCTGTTTTAGCTACCCTCGCTATTTTTCAATTACTCCCAGCTCATGAAAAGGTTTTTCAGTCTTTCATTTTACGCTATAAAACGTGATAAAGAACGAAGAGTTGAGGCTACAGTGATTTTTCTCTAAGATAAATCGAACAAAGAGAAGGCTGAAATGCTTTTTCTCGCGAAATAGAACAGAACTAATCTTTTTTACAACTTTCCATTTGCACATTCAACCGGATTTCGGGAAAAGAGAACCAGCAGTTTAAACATTCTTCTCCTGATCGTCATTTTGATCGTAAATCGGGATTTCGTGAAAGATATTCGGCCTTTTTAGATGTACGGTCATTGAAGCGCTTCCATTCCTCCTCCAGATTTTTCGATCCCAGGGTATCCGCTTCTGTTGAAAAATGTTTTATGGCCGTCCGACCGAGAAATTCATCAATTCTTTTTCAGCTCCGGAATTTCCTGGTCTGTTTTCTTATTTAACTCTATGGACTTTTCATCGGAGCAAAGACCCATTCTTATGTTATAATATTGCCTATAAATCAGTCTTGCACGCGTCATCAAAAAATAACAAATGAGTAAATAAATAAATAAACCTTCATACAAAAAAACACAGAGGATATTCGATACTCTGATATAAAATATCACAGAATGAAGGTTTTTTTTAGATTTGCTTCATCAACTAATGTATTCGATGCCTAATGATTTACAAAATTTACAGAAACTCAATAATTGCATTCAATTATATTATAAGAAAGAGCAATAGTGTTTGAAAACGGATGAACTTTAAAAAGTTTTTCATAATGCTTTTTTCTGAAACCAAGCCTTTATGTATGATCAAAAATTTCATTAACAGAAAAGAAAAAAAAATTAATTTGGGGAAATATTAACTGAATTTTTATGTTATAGTTATTAGCAAATAATAAAGCCTGGAATGAAATATTAGTGGCCACTATGAAACGATTTGGTTTCATTAAAGCGAAGACGCGTTTTATAACAAAATATGATATTTTTTAAAAATTTAAGTTGTAATACCAGAACTAATAATATTGAAAAGCTAATATTTTGATCTTTTAAGTAGCATAAAAGTTATTTTTGTGTTATAAAATATTGAGAAATTATCAATGCATATTATAATTTATGAATAAATTTTTATTAAATTAATTTTTTAAAATATTAACTTAAGTATCATATTTCTACTTTTCTAAAGTAAGTTTGAGCCAAATTTGGTAGTTTTAACAGTCAGCACATTTCAGTTAGAGCGTTGCATTCTGCACGCAGGGAGTTTCACTTAAAGTTTAGTGAAACAATATCAGTATAAAAGCATAAACATTTTAAAAATTGCACTTGTGTTACAATTTTACACAAAAACATGGAATAGAGAAACGAAAACACTCTACGTGAAAACTAAAAATCTGTAACTAATGTATCCATCGATTCAAAAATCGTATTAAATCATAAGTAAAAAGGATAACTTCACAAAATGCGGCATGTTCTTCTAAATTGTTCAAAGTAGATTTTTTAGCTAATCCAGAGGATATTTTTAAAAAATCAGAATTCAAAATATATTTATACTTAATCCATTATTTATTATTGTCCTTTTCTGAGGACTACTTTTTTAAGTATAACTTTTAGCTTTGATTCTTAGTCTGACATGTTGATATGATTCATAAAAGCGTCATGAGATCGATTCAAAAATTTCTAATTGAAAATAAACTTATTCTTTATTATTAAAAATTAAATAATTAGTTGGAATAAAAATGATTAGTTTCAATAAAAAATTTATTAATTCTAATTAAAAATTCTGAGCAATATTTCATTTTGCATCTAATTCCTGTTATCATATTGATGTATAACATTTTTTTTTTTTTTTGAAAACGTGGAATAATAAGTTTTGTACTGATGCTCTGAATTTATCTGATTACTGAATTTGTCTACTTCTTCTATTTATCTGCATTTGTAGTTTAAAAATTGTAGAGTTTAAGATGATGAAATCAGTGCTAATAAGATAATTTTCAGCTAAAATATTCCCTTAAATTATTAGTTAAAATTTTTATATTAAAGAACTATTTAATTGTCCTGACACGTCTAATATCGACAAACCAATTAAGAATTTTGCACTTTTTTTTCTAAAACTTTTAAATAAAAATACCAAAAAGAGCAATTTAAAATATTAATAGTGTATTTCCAAGTTTATTGTTTAGTTATCTAGCTTATCTGTTCTTAAAAGAATAAATCGATCCATTTTCTTGAGTAGCAAATATTTTCTTCATGCTAAAAACAAAATTCAACTTGTATAGAGAACTCTTTTTTTTCCAGCGAAGAAAGATTGTCGGAAAAATTATTAATTTTGTTTCCCGTCTCCAAAGCCTAATCAACAAGAAAACTAATTTCAAGCTCGACTAAAAAAGTAGATTTTTTAAATTAAAAGCAATATATTTGAATTAACGTTTGGTTTTAAAAGGAACATTATAAATTTGCATTTTTTTAAAATACTGCATGCATTTTTAATTAATATAACCGGATTAATTCCGGTTTATAAATCTTTTTCATATCAAATCTGCTCAGTTTAATTTCTGTAACAATTTAGTTTTTTTTTTCTTATTTCATTTATTAAAAAACTTTTAAAATTAGACAGTAGAAAAACTTACAACGATGAGTGAAAACCCTCTAAATACAGGAAGCTATAGCGGTTTCTAATCATGCAGTTACTTTACGATTTAAATTAATGCTATGGAATAATAAACAAAGATGTACTTTTAAAAATCCTGATATTTTTTGGATTATTGGAAATTTATCAAAATTGGCAACATCAATTTGGAAAAAAATATAATATCGCCTATTGACCACATCATCTCAGAGATAAATAAATCAAGAAAATATTTATATTCGATTTTAAAAGAAAATACAAGTTTTGGGGATTTTAATTTTTTATTATTGGCATTTCAATGCAATTTCGATTATACCCGGAACTGAAAAGATAAATACTGATTACAGTGGCATAAAAATTTAAAAAAAAACAAAGCGAAAGCTGTAATTAACCGCTTTCTCATTAATCCTGTTATATATGGCACCAAACAAGGAACAGGAAGGGCCCAAATAATTTTTCAAGATAAGAAATATAGGCACAAAAAGTTCTTAGCAAGCAAAAAAAAAAGAAAAGGATATCCTTACAAATTAAAGATGTCAGTTGTTTTCTAACAGCCGAGCGATTAAAATTACTCTGCACAGAAACCCGAATGTTATATACAAGAAGCAGCAAGAAAAACATTTTATTCGCCTAAAATGGGCATTTTTTTAAAAAAAACTTTTTAATGGCGGCTTTTTAAAATATCATGTTGATTCATGTTTGAATTTTAACTTTAATCCTTAATTGGTTGACACCATCTGAAGTAATGTATTGTTTTCTGAAAAAATTAGAGCATCATTTGGGTAGGCTACATATATAAGTTTTAAGCTATATTTAAGATTAATATACGGTTGCCAAAATTATATTGTATTACTTTTGATCAAAGTCTCGTTGAATGTAATAGTGGTAATTTTTTTGCAATTCTGAAAGCTTCCTGTTATAATTTCTGGTAACCATTCAAGATTGTAGAATGTTGGCACGATTGGTACGATATTAACGTGTTTGGCAAGAAATTGGGCTTTATAATTCCTGTCAAACCCTTTTTCAAAATACCAATTTGGAAAGATTTTTGTTGTGTTTGGGCTGCATGTGTAACCAATAGAATGATCGAAAATGTCTTTGTCATAAACAAAAGGAATTCAGTATTTTATCAGAGCATAATGGTAAATAACTTTTGAGCTTTAAGTTTTGATTGAATCAGAAGAATGGACATTTCAACTCAACAAGGAATCTGTGCATATATCATGCTCTTTGAAAAAGATAATGAGCTAAACGTGGTAAAAGTTTAACAAAGGCCATCTCTAAATCTCGACTTATATTCTTTGGAACATTTTGATTTTAAGGATTTATAAAAATGGATAAAATATTTTAGAAAATTTGATCCATAAACCGAAATAAAAAATTATTGGAACGATATTGATTCACGCATTTTCCATTCTCGGCCTTGTTTTATGGAAAATGATTTGTAACGTAATATATATATATAAATAATTTCTCATTATTTCTATAAAATTTTATATAGCGCATTTAAAATTAAAGGAATTTTTGTACCATTTCATTATATTGTGCAGTTACGTCACATTTCATATAAATACATATTCTATAAGAATCTGCCTATCAATCTATTTGTCCAGCCGGCAGAAATAAGATGTAAAAGTAATCAAGATTATCAAAACAGGCATTGAACTAAGTTTAACCGATGGCAAAAATATGCTTTAGAGTCGCCAGATGATAATCTTTATAATTTTAGGAACTGATGTTCATATCCTCCAAAAGTATTATCATACAGAACAGATTTTGCATCATTTAAAAATTTAAAAATACTACTTCTTTCATGATTTCAATTTCATTTTGAAACATTTTTTTTTCTTTGTTCTTAATATTTTCTGTAAAATTTGCTTTGATTTTAGTCTGTAGCAATTTTATGGTGAAATTCAAGTTTATCCATCAAAACATTAAATCACTAGTCTTTGCCAGTGTTAAAATTAAGATTAAAAAGTTGACTATACTTAGATAATACCTCCGAAGTAAGATTTTCATTACTGTTTTTACTTGAAAAATTTACAGTTCTTAGCTTGCGCCCCAATAGTTTATAGTGGACTGATTCGATTATATTCATGGTTCAAATAGCAAGTTGAAGTTGTTAAAAATATATTCCATATTAATCCTTTCATTGCCTAAGAGGTCAATAAGTTGGGTGAAAAAGCTAGTAGTCAAAGGTCGCTAGTATGATAAATTTTGCTAGTCTTATTACATATATATTTGCAGTTTTTATATCATCTGCGAGCATTTTACTTTTTTACATAATAATTATTTTTCATGACAGTATGTCAAAAATCATTTTTTATTTTTATATATAATTGTTATAATCCTGGAATTTAACAAAGTAATTTTGATAACATTCTCAACCGAAGCTGAGGATTTATGAATGAAGGAAAAAAAACTTTTGTCTTTGCTGTTAAGACCTTTAGGCATATTGGGATCAGGTGTCTTCCGTTTAGCTAGGGATTTTTCAACTCTATGGGTCAAAATGAGTCTCAGAAAAAATTTCTGCACCCAACAATCGTCAAAAAATATTTGTCCCCAAGTTAATTAAAACAATAAAATTAATTGTCATATATGGCATTCACAAATGATTGTCATATTTGACAATCGGTTCTTTGGGTATCTCTTCATGTGTCAACTTGCATATGAAAGGCTGTTTATTAGTATTTATCTTAAACTAATAAATAGCCTTTCATATTTGTAGGTTATTTAGATACATTATACCGAAATTTTTATAGTAAATTTACACGCGATCTCCTCTCCAGCTTCCCACCCGTGACAAAAGTTTTAATTGTTTATTGTGTTTTAGAAAAGAAAATACACCCCTAAAAAGATTGAAATTAAATAGAAACTCGCCAGGAAGCTGAATATCCACATAATCACAGTCTATATATTTAAAATAATCAGAAAAACTAAAGCATCAGTTCTCTCACCATGGTCACTGGTCCCATTACATTGATTTTTATTACATAAGAAAACTCATAGTCAAGAGATCATCAATGGTGGTAGCCTATTCCCCAACCCCCCATTTGCCAAAAAAAAAAGCTTCAGAAGCATTACTATATTGTAAATTACCGATGGAAAAATCTGCGACTGTAACGATCTCGCCGATTTTAATTTCATATAAGCACTCACAATGCCTTGATAAAGCATCCATGATCACTTATCATTCTCCACTCCCTTATATCAAGTGAAATCTCAAAAACACAGTCTTCATATTATATTTTTCACGAGGAAAATCTTTCGCAGAGCAGCACATATTTCAATATTTTTCTTTTACTTTATACTGTAAAAGTTCTTTAGTCGCGGGGTATATGTTCCATAAATATGCTGCGAATACAGAAACCGTGAATATGGAAGGGTCATTTGTATGGGATTATAGGGGATATGTTCCTAGGTGACAATATATATATATGTATATATAATCAATTTAATTGAAGTTTTTGAACATTTTGATTAATTATCTTAAGGCTCAGACAGATCAATATTCATAAAGAAATCGCAAAGTTCATTTGCTCTTATTAAACCTTCACTAAGATTTTTCAAATTAAATGTCTCGTTTCCAGTGCTTGTTGAAGCCTCTTCTTCTCTTCTTCAATGGGATGTGAATTTAACTCTTCCTCCAAGTTGGTTTCATCCAGATCTCCATTTTGCGATTCAAGTAATTCCTGAAAGTCACTTGATTCTATCTGTTTGAACTCATCTCATCCTGTTCCATTCGCGATTTCGGCTATGTTTGCAGTTTACATTTAACAACATACTTTAGACAATGTTGTAATAAGATCTATTTTACTTTTTTTATTAGTCCATTTGATGGTATTTACAAAAGATACTGGGTTGAATACCTATTGGAATCCTTTTATTATTATGTATGTACTAATAAGATCCGCGAGTAAAGAAATTTTTTGCCGCGAATATGGGAATTGGATAGCATTTTTTTAATCCGCGAATATTGAAAACACGAATAAAGGAACCGCGAATAAGGAGCTTTTACTGTATAGAAGTTCATGATACCAAGATGAGTCTTTAATGATTATCTATTGCCACTCTCTATTTCTAAGAGACATGGCCAAATAAAACTTTCACAGAGCATCAGCTTATACAATTAGTATTTCGCCAGTAAAGTCATCACTTTTCTAGCTTAGTTAACCAGTCGGTATGCCTTCTATCTAATTTACAAGTATAATTCAAAACAATTCTTTCTTTTTTACGATATTTAATTAATAAAAATTTATTGATTTTACTAAATTTTATAATTATGATGGGTAAAAAAACTCTTCTCTGAAAATTTTAAATAAACAATGCGCCAGAAATTTATGAAACATCACACATATTTAGTAAATAATTTTACGTTTTACACAAGTTGTGCAAAAGCAATACTGAAACAATATAATAAAGGATTATAAAATTTATGCATAAAATATCTTAATAACAAATTAATTTTTATTTAATTTCCACATTCAAAATTTTTTTTCAACAAGGTTTATTTTAGAGTATAAGTCAAACTAACTTTCAAGTTTTTTTTTCCACTAAAAGATCATAAAAACAAAACGTTTTGTTCTAGAATTATAAAATCATATTTGGAAGTGGCCATGACAATGGCCTAGCGACAAAAATTTTAAAGACGGCTTTATAGAGACAAAAATGAAAATTAAAATATAATGAAGATCATTGAAACAAGAAATGAAGATGTGTACCTTTTAATTTGAAGTTTTCAACTGTGTCTAAGATGACGTGTCCCGCTAGCACTTCGCCAGCATAGTACATTTCCTTTTCAAGTCGAATGTCGAATTCTCGTATGTAATCCATCGCGCTGGCTTACAAACTGGAAAACAAAAGAGAAAAATTTTGTAATTTCATGTAAAGTAGTATTTAAAACATCCAAATAAAAGCTGTAGTAAAGTGATTTATAAAATAGGATAATAAACCAAATCAAAACATTTTTTAAGTTTTATAGTAGAAATAAGTCTAACGTTTAATGTACCGTCATGTACAGGAGAAAATTTAAATTGCATTCTAGAATAGTACCTCTTTTTTCGACATATACCATGGTCAAATTACGCATATATCATGGTCAGGAAATAGAAACATAATACATTGATTTATTTAAAAAATGGAGGGTTAAGATTATTTTACTAATTATAATTCCTTACGATCAAGGACATATAAAAATCAGACTTCATAGATTTTTCAAAAGTGCATTTATTGACTGAAACCAAATAAAATATTATTATTTATCACTTAAATACTTTTGAAAGTTAAACAAAAAAATATCTGAATTTTATGATGAATCTGATAAATTTTTATTGAATAAAACTTTAAGATATTGTACAAATTATCAAAACATTCTACAGTTCGTATGGGACTTGCATGATTCCTTTTTCAATGTTCATACTTTTAAAAGACATGCTTAGTTTCAGAAAAAATGTTTTTTACTTAATTGAAGTTTAATCACTTCTTCTGAATTTGAAGTACGAGTTTTACAGAAGGACAGAAAATTTGAGAAATACATAGCAAGGTGAATGAAACGGTAAAAGACTTTTATGATAATATGAGTTATACCACTATTAAAATATGAAGTATAAATTATTTTGCTGAAGAAATCTTTATACACAAATTTATATTAAATATTTAGTTAAAAAGTCAGCGAGCATTAAACAAGGGCAGTTAGTTATTAATAAAATTAATGTGCCTTTTTTGAATCTTCAGTTGATGGTTTAAGAAATAAAGGATTACATATAAAACGGTGCTTGTATGATATATATTATAATAAATCTTTATCCATGCAAGTAGAGTTTAATCTAAATTTGAATTTAACATTTTAAGCCAGATTTTACACATAATAAATGACAACACGTTTCAAATTATAATATTTTTTACGCAAATATTTTATAGACAACTTTTCTTAAAATTTTAACATATAATTTGTCTAAATTTCTATCGATTGAATCATCTTATTTATCTAACGATATTAGCAACATTCCCATAGCAACAAAGTTAATCCAGGGCGAATGCTTATGACTAGAATCGAATAAAAGAGATGGCAGGCCAACACATATAAATAGATACAGAAGAAATTGGCTGAACGAACACTATTCATTGATGAATCTTAGTTGTAATACGAAATATTCATTAAATAAAACATTTCGCCCCATAAGAATCTGTATAAAATAGAAATATGCGTTCCATTTTGGAAAAAGAAAGCTCAAATAAATTTATCATCATGCAATTCACTTTTCATAACAACTTTTTTATCTCATGTGGTAGAGATTGAAGACATTTGTCTTAGGTTGTGTTTCAAAATTCGAACTAAAACAACATATAGGATTATCTTTAACTTAATTTATAGTGCGCATTACGTTGATTTTCTCATTCCACTTCTCTTATTACGATGCAAAAGAAATTTTGCCCCTCTATCTAATAATGTACCTAAAAGGAAACATGATATTATTAACGCAACTTGAAGTGATGTATTAAATATCACAACGATTAAATGGAATATCACCAATAATACTCAATAAAAGTTATCCAACTCTCTTGTCAATACAGTTTAAAAACAAGCTGGAAGCAAATCGTTTTGATTAAATCAGTAAAATCGCATTTTGGAAGCACTTTAATTGTTTTAAGTGGTATAGTTTGGTATTATTAGGAAAAATTAAAATTTTAAACCTGAGTCCATTTTTTTTCTGAAAGCTTCATTTTAAGATTTTTTACTACAATATAAATCGTTTTGAATTTTTTTCATTTACTAGTGTTCTTCGCTACGCATGTCGTAATTTGCTTCGAGTAATCAGCACTATCATAAAAAGTATTCTACAATTTACTGTGCAATATTGCCCAATTTTTGGCAATCTGAATAACAACAAGAAAACGACGTTTGAAAACATCGATTATAAAGAAGAAAAATAGATGATAACACCCATTCATAAGGAAAGTAATTTACTACTAAAAATTGAAAAAAAAAAAGCTAGATGGGTCTTTCCCAAGCTTTTTGACTTATTCTTTAACAAAATAGATTTATGCAATATTAACCGGACACCATTTGCAAACAATGGTTTCGTAAAAGCCCGATAGCATGTGATCTTCTGTGCAGAGATGTGGTTAATACAAAAGTATCCGAAAACTGAAAATGAATTTTGGATATTGTTTTTCCGATTGATTGAAAATCGAAATTTAACACATAAATACAAAAGTACCGGCTAGATTTCCTTAATTTCAATCATAACGTTTTTGAATTATTAAAAAAGTAAAAAAAAATATACAGGTCTATAGATGATCATTTTCTTGAAGAATTTGTTCTTTGATATCTATGATAAGTACATCTTAGATATTAAAAATGTCTAGCATATTTGATCGAAGTCACTGTCTTTGTTTCAAGTATTGTGTTAATGTATTCGGACAAACAGGATTTCTTCTGAATGCATTTCAATCAAAATACAATTGTCAAGAAGTTCTAAGACGTGGATATTTTTTTAATGGGGACATAGTTTTCTCTTGATTTCTTCCTATATGAGAAATCAAAAATGTACATTTATTCCTCTATAGATTCAATTTAACACTGATCTTTTTTTTTCATAATGACATTGCAATTGGTACATAATTATTTTGTTTGCTGCATAATCTAATTTTTAATCTTTAAATGCAGAATATCTTGAAAAGTAGGAGCTATATATAGTGCAGGTTATTTCATACAAAATGAGATATTTCGAATTGTTTTCCACCAATCTGACAATACCAATTCTCTTTCGTGTCAAAAAAACCTACTATTGTTAATTAAGGCGATTTTCCAAATTTCCAAGCAAAATTTCAATTGCATTAAGTTAAAATATAATGTTTGTATCTTCAATTTTTATTTTTAATAGTGAAATTATATAATTACATTCTTACATCAGGGTAAATCAACGATCGAGGTTAAATTCAATATCCAATAAATCTTATTATTTTCTTCGTTAAATGATAAGGATTTTGCAGCAAAGAAACATGGCAGAAATCAATAATTTAGTTAATTTTGAAGTCAGAACTGATCATTAATTGAAACCTGTTTAGTAGACTTTTTTTAGATATCTCTATGCTTCTTTTTCATTAAATGTAATAGTTGTTATTTTACAAACCCACTGACGAACTGTCAGTGGTTTAAACCAAGTGTGCAGGAGTTTCTCAGAGCCAGGGTCATCGGACTTTAGCTCGTATGAATATGACAAATACATTTACTTGCACAATCCCTTTCTGCAGGGGATTCTTGCCGTGGCCGTCCAGATATACCAAGACGGCCACGCTCTTGAACACATTTCACAGATACAGAACAGGGTGGGAAAGAACTCGAATATAGGTTCCCCTCAGGGGCTCACCATCTTTAGGTGAGTATGGATGTCCTAATTCCGAAATAACCAAAGATCTTTACTTCCTTTCAATTTACTCTCCCCTACACCTTCTACTGTTTTCTTGATCCTTCCATCCCTTAAGGGTAGGCGATGGAGCCCTTCATGAGCAGTTGTCGCCGCTCTGTTTGCTTCTTGTTTCTCATGGACAGCAAATACCCCCACGTGTTTACTATGCTTGGAGATCCATTAGACGGATGGTGCATTGTGGTCCTCGGTGCACCAATTGACTGGTATCCTAACCACTTGGCTAGTCTGCTAGAGATCAACGAAAGGGACATTTTCTGAGACTTGGTGTTAAGTGTGGTTAACGTTCCTGGAGGTGACTCTGAACATATAGGCCCTGACTAGTATCAGGGTAAGTGCCAACAGAGGTTGAGGATATCCAGAGCCGATCCCTTGTTGGACTCCGTGGTGGGTGGTGCCGTCGGGACCCGAATTTTATCACTTTTTTGCATGGGGTCTTGTAACAAAATTTTTCTGGTGTGGGAGATTCTAATCTGTAGCAAAGCAATATAGACTGTCTTAGTAAATTTGTAAGATTTTTAATCTTGTCTTTTGGTAAACCGGGAATTCTTCTCTTTCACCTTTTGCGATCTAGAAAGGTATTACAGGCATTGGTAGAGAACCAAAATCAATTAGGAAATTAAAATCAGGTGATTTTTTGATTGAAACTTTGTCTTCGACGCAAACAAAGTCTTTTTTGATTGCGAAATCATTACTTTACATTCCAATATCCGTAACACACCACAAAAGTCTGAATTCCTTTCGAGGTGTTATCTCTCCGTCTGAGTTGTTCAATACGTCACAGTCGAATATATTAGGAGGTTTCTCTGATCAAGGTGCTGTTTATGCCTGCCGTATTTTTGTGAAAAAGGATTCAGAACAGCAACCAGCTAATAACATAATCTTAACTTTTATTAAAACTGAACTGCCCAAGTCAGTTAAAGCAAGTTATTTGTATTGTCACGTATGACCTTTTCACCCGATCCAATTAGTTGTTATAAATGTCAAAGATTTGGACATTCAAAATCTGCCTGTCTTGGAAATCTTGTGTGCTCTAGATTAGATGTACATCTATGTTTCACATTCACTGATGATAAAATTTGTAATGTCTCATGGCCTCCAAAAAAGAAAAGAGTCAAGCAATATATCAGTACTGATATCAATGAAAGCATTACAAAATCCCAGAATGCTGATTTTATTTTTGAACATAGAGATTCAAATGATGCATTTGTACATAATGGAACCGAATCGCCATGTTCATTCATGCCCTTGTGAGAATCTGTATCAACAAATAATTTACATCCTTTTGATACAGAAGTAACAGAATATAGGCAGTAGCCATCAATCAGTCGAACAAATTTTAATCCACGCTTTTATCACTTTTAAAAGAAATTTGCTAAACACTGACATTAGAGTAAAATCAAACATTAATTTTAGCTTTTGGATTTTAACTATTGTAAACAGCATTAATATTTGTCCATATTTCTTTGTATTTGATTATTTGTATCGTGAATTTTAGATTAATATTAAGTGTTCATTTTTCATTGTTACTGTGTTTTAGAAACGAATCACATTTAAATCATTTTTCCTTTTTATAAATCCCATTATGTTTGCTATCGTATGAATTTTTAATCCATCATTAATGTTAAATATATAAATACCATATGCTTGGGATAGCATAATCAAAAT
Organism: Argiope trifasciata; assembly: GCA_026543055.1. Classification (NCBI taxonomy): domain Eukaryota; kingdom Metazoa; phylum Arthropoda; class Arachnida; order Araneae; family Araneidae; genus Argiope; species Argiope trifasciata. Next base: position 291,708 of record JAPMOQ010015486.1, on the reverse strand, counting down.
TGCTTTTTTTGCACCATAAAACTTCAAACACACTCACTCTCTCACGAACATAGATTGTCCAGATCACGGGAAAGACGTGCTACCTCTAAGCCTGGTCGCCGATAAATTTATAAGATTTAAGTAATCAACTTTGTTATATACAATTAATATATAAAGCAATATGTACAAGAAAAATATGGCTGGAACATTTTGGACGATCGTTCAAATGCAGATTTAACGATTGAACTTAGTACAGATGTTAAACTCTATTTGGACGGTATTGGTTTTTCAAACTGGTACAAAAAGCTCTACATGAATTTTTTTGATCGCAGGAAGCCTTAAAATCTATTCAACATATATCAACTAAGTTTAATTTTTCAAGCAGGCTTTGGCTTTTGTTAATCACGAATCATCAGACACACGTGTTCAGAATGTGAAATCAATAATAAATCGTTTAAAAGGAAGTTTCTTATGAAGCTACCTTTTCTATAAATAGATTGAACTGATTAGCTTGAGTTGCAGAAATTGATAGATTAGTTTGGCAATTGTTTAAGACTCTAAATGGAAAACACATGTCTACGAGCAGCGAGCACTTTATCGGGCATTAGAATATTTTTCGAATAACGGAAATCTTGTTAAAGGATGAAATATCTTATTGCTACTTAATTTTCTTTTAGCTTGGAAATGTTTGCGATTAATAGTATATATGAGATTTAAAAACGATGCTCTGCAATGTCCCACTATATAATAGATAAATAAGATTTAGCATATGTTGCTGTAAATTTTCAAAGAAATAAATCTTTTTAAAAATAATACAGAATTTATTTAATAAATCATTGTGTAAAATATAAAACAAATTTCATTATGAATATTCCAATAATCTAATTTAAACAAAAATAAAAATAAAATCATATGAATTTCGTAAGAATGTGAAAATTTCCATACACCGAACACTTTTCATAATTTTATCAAAGAAAAATTATTATTCTTAAACTCATTTCGCAGATTTTTTTTTATTCGTCCTAAAAAGTAGGAGTTTTAATCACTGTTTCAAGCCGATTTTTTATAATCATTACAGTGAACAGAACATTCGATCACTAAACAATTTCCATAAATTCAATTCCATAAAATTATTAATTACATGATATCGAATATTTAAAATACACTTTCTTTTATGAAAGTGTATTTGTGAAGTTACAGTCTAAGCATAATCCAATCACTATATTTTACAGAATTTTTAAATAAAAAGAATTAGAAATTGTTGCCAATCTAAGTTTATACATAGATTATCAGCAGTTAGTTATATTACGAAATGTGCTATATAAAGTATAATGTAATCGTACAATGTAATTTCGGTGCTTTTCAATCGTTTATAGGTTTTAATGTATAAAACTGAAATTAAGTTGTAATAATGTGTTTTATAAAAATATTGTAGTACGTTTAGTTTACATCAAATATATCATTAGCTTGTTTCTAACCTTTACCTGTTGCATTTTTAATTTCTAAGATTTTATAAAAAAGAACTTACTTAAAAGAAATTTTAGGAACTTTTCTCTAAATTCCCAACAATTGTTTTTGATTAAATACAACATTTGTAAATCAATTTTAAAAAAATCACTCCATAAGTGGAATGCCTCTTGCATTTTATCCGAACATAAAATATCATCAATAATTTGAATTTGCTTTAGTAATTTCGAAGTCAAAAAACAAAAACAAACTAAAAATTTGATTATTATTGTTTTGAAAGAGTTTTTTTCTCATTCAAATACGCCTAAGTTTGCGTTCAACGGTTTTTATTAAAGCTGTGTTGTTTACTATCATAATAATCAAAGCAATGAATGCTATTTCTTTTTCAAAATTATTTTTATAAATGCAAAAATTTTAACTTTTAAAAATGAAATTTATTATTTACAGATTATTTATTATTTATGTAGCTTTTACATTAACTAATAAATTCATTTAAAGATTATTTATTATTGATATGTAATTTACTAAAACTAAAGACGAATCTCTAATGCCGTTTCTAAGAAGTAATAATTAATTTCTAAGAAAATTAAAGAATATATATGCATTTATTTGCAGTATACAATGCATTACTATGTTTGCTAATGATTACTTCTGTTTAATATGGGACTGATTGAATATTTTTTCTTTTTGTATAATGAATATATTTAATTCATTGAAAATCTGAAAGCCAAACTGGACGGATATTTACCTTTCTGGATAATCTTTTCATTAAAAAATCACATATTTGTACACTGCACAGTTTTAGTAACGCTTTATTGCTCTATCTATAATCTGTAATCGTTGTTTTCAAATAGGCTTTCGACTTTACAGTTGCTCCTTATTACTATAGCAAGATGCAGGATAATATTGCTATATATGAAACAATATTTTTCGACACTATAATGTAGAATGCCTATTGTGTTATTGTAACACATAGGCATTAGAAGATATAGAATTATAATAGGCATTTAGAAGATATATTAGAAGATATTTCCAAAATGGAAAGATACTATACGCTACTTTTAAACTTCTTGCTATTAGTGCAATTAACTAAGTGCTATTAGAGCAATATAAATTAACAATAGTCTGTTTTTCCTACATAAAACAACTTTGTTTAATATTATGAGGTACAATACACATGGAATACATATTATAAGAGGTTTCGAATATTATAAGATACTGGAATAACACAGTTCCATATTTTAGTACAACAATGGCAGGATTATTTAGTCTAATATTTCCTTTTTTCTTAAGAAATAAAATAATGTTTTATATTAAAAGATTATAAAATTCAATAAACACTGTAATATTTAAAGATATTTCGAACGATGCAACACACTATATGAAATTTTTTTTAATTCTTATGTCAATAAAGCTTTTTATTTCATCTAACATTTTCTTTCACACACTTAATACCTTTTTGCTGAATTGAATTCAATGAATTCCTTATACCATCCTCAATGGATGAATTCTGCTAAAGGAATTATAGCTAAAATTTTCGGAAAGCGCCATGATTTAAGCTCCAGCATAGAAAGAGGAGAAATAATATGGATTAACCGAATCTCGCACAAATAAGGATTATTTCGTTTCGTAAAAGTTCTTTCAAATTCCCACGAAGATGATAGAACACACTATAGTCCTTCACTTTTTTCTCCAAGAAAATATACGCCTGAAAAAGAGATACCGTGCCTGAAACACGAGAAAGGAATTAAGAGAGAAAAGCAGAGCGTTGAAATGCACGCATTCCTATAAAAATAAATCCCCTGCAGCCAGAGAAATAGATGAATGGAATGAAATCTTGACATAAAGAAAAGCTTACAGAAAAGCTCTTCCCCAAATAAAAAGTATCAAAAGAAAGAGGTAGGATATGTAAGCACATTCGCTGTTTTGACAGTCCCAAAAATGCACTTTGCCAGCTTCAATTTGGGTGCATTGCGGAGGAGGAATAGAACACATGGGAAATGTTGTTTGTGATCGCCTACACCTCTTCAAAAGGTCAAAGAAAATCGCTGAATTCGGGTTTCGTTCAAATACGAATGAAAGAATATTCGCAGTTTTAGGCCTTGTTTTCTTTTTCGTATATTAATTTTCTTTTGAAAGATGACAAAAAGTTTCATCAAGTGAAGAAAATTATTTAAAATTTATTAATTATTTACATGGAAAAAATTGTTGAGAAAAATTAGCATGCCCATATGCAATAATCTGGAAAAAAAAATGAGAAAATTGAGAAATATTATAACTTTTCATTAAAAACGAAGCAAATATTTTCCCCCAACAGATAACATTGATAAAAAAATATTTTCAAAAGTTTAAAGCTTTGAGTAAAACACTCTATTTCTAAAGTATCGACAAATATGGAAACTCCAAAATAAATACACTCAAAATTAAGTGAAAATTCATATACTTTTTGTCTATTATTGTTTTTTGTTCTTTGATGAATTCGAAGGTTTATTAGAAAAGTGAGACAACAATACTAATAATAACAAAACAGGAAAATTCAGAATAATTAAATACATTGCTATACATGTATATATCTTCGTAAATGTATATACATATGTAATTAATTAAAAATATTTTTAATCAATTATTTTGATTATTAGAATCATCACTTTCTGCTACAGGCTATTCATTAACAATTCGTCTAAATGATTTCAATTTGATTTTTACTCTTTTATAGCAATTTATAAGTTTATGCATTTATTATATAAATGTTTCCATGTTTATATAAAATAATATATTAAGTTACAATAAGGTGACATAAAATAATAACGGGCTATAACTTGATGAAATTACAGCCCATTTTTTTATAGTTGTAAATTTTAGAGGAAATTCACAATGATCATTTCATATTTTTAAGATGGAAAAGACAATGATTGTTTGATAAATCGATAAACTGCGCAATGATAATTTATGGATAGCATTATAGATTTAAAACAATTGATTTATATGTTTTTCCTCCTTACATCAAGAGAAAATATTACACGCATTTTGATATAACTAATTCGAAACCAATAGACTGTATAGATGGAGAGATCAAAGCATTCATTATTTCCAGAATAAAAGTGCTAAAAGTGTCAAAACTTTTTGTAAACTTTTCTCTTTCTACCCATATGTAATTTTCTATTTTCGAGTTTTTAAAATAAATGGTGCGAATGTAGGGTTGTGCCATCTAATAGTTTACTCCATTTAAAGACAGAATGAAGATCTAGTAATTACCATAATTCTAGACATATCTATAAAATAATAAACTAAACACTGCGTGACAAAATGCTCTAAAATCGAACAGCTGTGAGAACTGTAATAGAGCAGTTTCCATTAACTCAAGCCTGTCGATGAAAGAATGTACTGTGCTCTGCGTGATAACATGAGCTGAAATCGAAAACTTATAATCTCACTGTAATTTTTATTCTTTCAACTCAGGCGTGAATCATAATCTTAAGTCATAAAACTTTTATGAAGCTTAAAATACTTATCTTATTTTATGCAGTCAGCAATATATCAATCAATATTTTCACACATGGCTCAAGGAAAATCGATCATTAATTTATCTATCAAAATGAATCGATTTTTTTTTGTAAGTTGAAAACATCGATTTGTAGGATTCATAATAGGAAGAAATAATGGAGCACATTGTCCCTCATATAGCTTAGAAAGAAATTCTTTTTCCCCACACCCACTTTAGAATAGTGGGGGAAAAAGTCAGTAATGCCATCCTCTGGCTATATTTCTGGTCAGTTTATATTCTCTTATATATAACTCACTAAATATTAATCCTCATAATGTTTAGAAGAAAAATTCAGATTATTTTCATTGCTTATAACTCATAATGATGACACACATACTTAAGTATAATAATGCATTCCTTAAGTTGATCCATAAAGGATCCTACATCTCAAATACTTAAGGGCATCACCGAGTCTAAAACCAGTTCTACCAGTAACGAACAGTATTTGAGAACTGGTCGACAGCTATTGGCTATAACAATGCGTTAGTGATCCTAGCAATTATGCCAGCTTTTAAGAGTTCCACAATTTTTTTTTCTAGGATGGGCAATTTATATTTTAAAGCCAAAAACTTGTGTAGACTCCAATAAATCTATACTTATAATAAAGCTCAATGTGTGTGTGTGTGTGTGTGTGTTGACTCTCTACAGGCCAGACCGTTTTACCTACAACTACCAAATTTGGTACATGTATACCTTAGAGGTCGGGAATGTGTACTTTGGAGCCCTTTTTCGAATTTTTAATTAAAATTTGAATTAATTAAAATTTAAGCGAAATTTTGATGTTTTTCCGCTATTACTTCCGAAAATATTATCGCACAAACATGATTTTTACATCAATTTAAAGATAAAAAATTAGCTTTCTAATGCTATCAGTGTTTTGTGTTTTAATGTATAACTTAGGCTTCTATTTTTAACGAGTTTTTAAAGAAATATTTTAACCATGTTTTTTTCAGCACGTGACTGGATAAAATATAAGAAAAGAATGACGGAAGTTCAAATTAAAAAAAACTACTATCGCAAATTAAATCTAAAGAAATACAACTTTTATCACGTGACTGGATAAAATAAAAGAGATATAAAATGTGATATTATCTAAAAAAATAAATGCAAAGCAAAGGTTTCTATAATCGTTTGCAATATCTAAATAATTAATTCAACAAATCTTCTTTATTTACCGTAAATTGAATTTATGATTGAATTTAGACCGGATATGCATTGAAATCCCGACTTAATGGCATATTCCTATAATCGATCGCAATACCTGAATCCTTAATTCAATAATTTTTTCCATTATAAAATGTGATAGTTTCTAAAAAAGTAAATGCAAAGCCAAGGTTTCTATAATCGTTTGCAACATCTAAATTATTTATTCAATAATTTTTTCCTTTTTTCGTTTTCTTGAAAAAATCATATTTTATATCTTGGCAACATCACCGAAAAAAATCATTTTTAATATTTTGGAAGCATAACCGATAAATTATTAGAGCATTAAACTCAAAAAGTTTTCTGAATAAAGTTACCGACTCTTTAACAACTAATAACTGAATATTTTAACGATTTAATTGAACATTTTGGAACGCATTACTCATGGCGAACCAGCTGGTCACCAAAGGCGGCTAGAATAGAATAAATTAAAGGAGATCTTTTTTTTCATTTGATTTCCTTCTAAGCGAAACAGAAATGTAGCAAGTCTTCCAACCTATTCCCTCCTATCATTCCATATATTGCAGTTAAGCCATAACGCTATGCCTAATAGCATTTAAGCATTCTTCAGTATCTATGATTTCTCTTTATTATAACCATCTGTTCAATGAAGTTATATAGATTAGAAAACGTACTGGAATTAAAATTCTATTCAAAACAAAGTGGCATGAGGATATTTTGAGCTTGATTTCTCTCTCTCTCTGTTAACTTTTAAAAATAAATTCTTCATTATGCAGTTTTCTACACTGGTTATGGTTCACTAACTGATTTTTAAATTATTAAAAAGGGGAACAATGTTCCAATTGTAGAATATGCTTTAATAACATAAATATTTATTGTGTTACAAGTGTATCAAAAATAATAAACAATTATATAAATTAATATACATTGTATTAAATGTTTCAGGAAATTATAGCAATAAATTTACTGCTTGGAAAAATTACGAAACTTACAAATTTTGATACATTTTACCTGTCGTATCGGTCATATCTAGTAAAATGTTCTTGGTATTTAAATATTTTAAAGAACACTGAAAAATTTCTGCACTTTTTGTGAATAAGATTGACTGAATTATAAAATTTTGAAATTTATTGTTTTAAACCAATTAAAGATCACTCGAGGAAACGGAGTCCACTGATCAGGTCGTTTTCCTTGAGGTAGCCATTTAAATAGTCCCAAATTGCAATGTACAAAACTTAATTTATTTGGACAGCTATGACCTCAGAAGCGTAGCATTTTTTAAAGAAATTTATAAATGTACTAAAAATATTTTGAATATGAATTAATGATTGACAGGACCATAGGATTGAATGAAAATTTAAAATTCTTTATCTCTTCAGCATGACATTTATTGACTTAAGTACCATAAATTCCTCATTTGAAACATTTTTCCTATTGATACCGTAATGCTCTAATGCCCATTCTTAGCATTTTAGAAATTAGCTACAATACTAAGATTTGAATGAACATCTGAATAGAATTATAGAGTGCACGAAAAAAAATGTATTTCATATCATTACAACAAGCATAATTATCAAACCAGTAACTAAAAAATCGAAAATTATCATTGTAAAATACATTAAAAATTAAATATTTTTTTAAGTATTAAAAAGTTATACAAAAATGAAAAAAAAAATTGACAAAACTATTTTTCAGAATTTTTAAGTAATAAAAAAATGGTTTTTGTTCGGTAATATACCATTAAAATATTGAGGGGGATTGCTTAATTCTTAATAAATTTGTAGTTAAAATATTGCAAAATATTTTCTTAGTGGGAATTTACTATTCAAAAATTAATTATATGCCCAAATTTGGCAGCTTCAATATCCAATGGTGGGCTTTGTAAAAAAATTTCAAAGGTTTTTTTAATATTATACGGATTACATTTTATAGATATGATACTAATCTTTAAACATTGTCATGAAAAATAAAATTAAAAATTGAAAAAAAAAATTAAAATAATATTCGAAAACTAAAGAACTGAATTCAATATTATCACATTTTCTATCTATTCATTTTGATATTTCACATGTCCTAAAAATTCTATTCGCTCCCTTTCCCTTCCGTATTTAGTTCTAAAAAACCCACATTTAAGCCCGTTTCACTAAAAGAACTGTATTTTTACGTTTAAGTAACAGATTCAACTTAAAAATTGTGAGGGATATAATATGGATTTAGTAGATCTCATACAAACAGGAATTGCTTTTCCCCGCTTTTTTTTCTTTAAAAAAAAGCTAAAATCCGAGCAGATGTATAAAATACATTAAAGACTTATTTTCTGCTTTGCTAGAAGCTATCGACTCTCTACTACATAGAAAAGGAATAACGGATTCGTCCCCTTTAGAAATAAATCTTTTGTTACCACAGAAACAGTTGAATGGAAATCTTAACTCTCGACATAAAAGCAAGCTTACGGAAAGGCCTTTCTCAAAAAGAATGTATATAGATAGAGAAATAAAATCAGGAAGGGTAAGCACATTTAGGATTTGACCATCTTGAAAATCTGTTTAGCCAACTGCAATTTAAGCCCTTTATGGTAGAGCTATTGACCATATGCGCACTGTAGTGTTTGAAAATCTACAGTTTCTCAAAAGGAGAAAGAAGATATCAGAGTTTCTTGCACATTTCATTTAACGTGAATTGAAATATGATAAGTGAAGTATGTTTACTTACTGACACAAAATGAGATTGCTATTATGATCAAAAAATTCGATTTCAGTTTTATAAATTTCATTTTGGACCTTGAAGAAGGAAAACAATATATTTTAGAAATGTTTCTATTTACTTTTTTAAAATAATATTTGCGCATATACAATCGAGTTTATCACCTTTAATTTAAACAGAGGTATCCAAAATCTGCCGGCGAAAATATACAGAATGAGTACTACCAAAAGCAATCCACTCGTTAATTCCGACATAATGCCAATCAAAACTAATTGAAAACATGGGGTGACCATTCATATTATTTTAAAAGATGGAACCAACGAAAGAGTTTCAAAAAAAGGCTGTACTGCACATTTATAGAAAAATTCCATCGATGATGAATTTATTCTAAGAATGAATTTTTACCCTTCCAAAAGTGATAGTTTTTACTGATTAATGTTTCTACTTAGCTTAAAGCTATATTTATTGGTACAAATACTGCATTTCTAAGAAAAGAAACATTTGATTTTATCTAAGGTCTAACAAAATTATTAATTTAAACGGCGATCACGTAATTGTCAACGTGACTGTTATTTCGATTCATGACTCCACGAATACTGAATGATATCAGTTATTTTGAACTATTTTCTGCTCTATTGGTTTCGGAATGTTTAGTTCTGGACTGATTTTTCGAGCCTTAGCATGAGAATAGTTAGAAAAATAATCCAAATATCAATTTCTGCAATATGACACCTCGTCCTTTCCATTCTTATCCAAGTAAGAATTCCATGGTTTGTACCCACTAAACCGTTGAGTTAAATACACTAAAACTGAAAAATATATTCTTCAGTATCTCCCCGATACACCCCCCGGATGCGTTTTTTAAGATTATTTTAAATTATTATTTTTGTTTGCTTGCTTCTTTGCTTGAATTTCAATCTGCCAGCTTTACTCGCAAAAGCTACATGATAATGACAGATAATTAATTTTTCAATTAAAAGCAAACCCGTTTTTCAAGGCACAAAAAGTTCATAATTTTAATTACAAGTATCTCCGCCAATTTTGTAAACAACTCCATGAAATCTTTTCTTATTTTTTATATCATGGTATTGTATCAATTTATCTAACAGATATTTTTTACCAATCGTCTTTAATTTATGGGTTATTTTTGTAATCGTCTTATTTCGGCTTTACGAGATACTGTTTTGTTTACTAAGTTTGAGAAACTTTATTTTTTGCTCTTTAGCATTAGGACGATTAACGGTTTTTGTTTTCTAAAATCCCATTTTTTTCACATTCAATAAATCAAACTAATTTTTTGGACAATACGTAATAAAATCGGTTAAAAATAATTCCGATCATCAGTCGAAATAACTTAAAATTAGAAGTTAATGTAATTGAAAGCATAAATCCTGCATAAAAAGATCCCGTCGAAACGAATGAAAAAGATCATTATTGTTCAAGTATAATTAAAAACATTATGTCATCTTTTTATGATAAATTTAGTTCATCAAAGACGACTGTACATTGATGAACTACATCTCTACTTTATTGTTATTATCTACTCAACATTATTAATATTACACAATCTACATTATTATAATTACATAATCTGTAGTGTTGCTATTGCACATTTCCAAGAGCTGTGGTATATACCTAGAATAATTAGCATCTAGATGAATTCCAATACTAACAAAATCCTGCTTGGAGAGTCGCAAACAAATAAGAATGGGATCAAGTGAAGCCTCCTACTTGAAACACTTGGGGCAGACTTCAAAGCGCTTAAAACCCTCAGAATATTTCATAGTTCTTAGGGACCCACTGAGAAAATGAGTAAGAGTAGTCTGATTCTGCCTACTAAAATCAAGAATCAGTCAGACATTTCCCTGGACGACTACTCTCATACCAGAGATGAACTGGTGGGACAAACTTAATGGCTTTATTTTGGCTTTTTGGCTTTAATAGCACGAGAAAATTTCCATATAAATTAGAGTTTCAGTAAATACAGAGGTACCATACACAGCCTATATTAATATTGTTACACTGATCTACAATATTTTTATATCGTCAAATTGACTGATGTGACTAAATTAATCTTATTATTAAAGTCAACTTTGGCGATTATTTCAATGTTATTAGCATTATGTTTATCAGTTTTGGTGAAACACATCTTATCAAAACAGGAAAAGAAAAGTACAATTTTTATTTTTGAACATCTTAGAATTTACACTATTGCCTTTTAACGTTTACATATAAATATTTTGTTGCCAACAAATTTAAATTTTAAAAATTGACGATTTATTTTTTTAACAATTGATAGGAAATTAATGAGAGAAGTTCATGAAATTTAAATAATTTATATTTTCTTTTAGTAATGAATGTATTTATAAAATCCTGTAACAGCCAGAAAACTAAATGGCGAAAGCAAATCGAGTTGAGATCACATAGAGATCCTAGATAAACCCCAGCGTTATTTTTTAGTATTAGTGAACAAGCAAATAATGGATGTAACCATCTAGTTATAGCTTGAAATCCATATTCAGTTTAATATAGATAGTTACCCATAAAACAACTAAAATTAAAACGTTTCACTTCAAAAATAAATAAAGACGTTTTTCAAAAGAAATGATTTCGCTATTAAATTTTAAGAAGCATTGCTAATATTGATAAAATCCAAAAATAATAAAACTAAAGAAAGCATAATGGAAACACTAAATTTTCTAATACTAGTGACAGCTGCAACAAAATGTTCAGCAGATAATTTTAAAATAGAAATAAATTTAAATATTTTTATGCAATTAGGTTTTAAGTAATTAACAAAGATGCGCAATTTGAATATGACATCTAAAAAGAAAAAAAAATACTTAAATAAAAATAACTTTTCAATAAATTCGGTTGTTTTCCCTGCAGTAATAATTTGAATAAGTTAATTTGGGTGCAAAAAGAAATTAAGGATTTCTTTATGATCAGAACGGAAGAACAATCTTAAAATAATTATAAGCGAAAACAAAAGAGCTAAAATAAATAATATACGATTCAAACATTAAAACTATTTTATTTTCGCTTCATATCTTAGAGAAACAGCAAATTTATTAATGACGACAAGTTAAAAATTTAAATACTTTTATGTAATTAGTTTAATGTTTGTTCGTATGTAATATTTATAGTATAACTCTATATATCTGAAATATTTTTAATTTCCAGTACCAGAACATATTTTTAAAAAAGGTTACAGGTGAAAGGCATAATTTAAAGTCACAAATATTATTAAAAGGGTCTTTTAGGGCATTGTGTGAGTAAATTTGTCCTCACTTGCTATTACTCCCTAAAATTTCTTTATTTATTAGAACAATACAAACTATTTAAAAATAGATTTACAGTGGTTCAAAAAATTGAGAGTACACCTTACTTTTATTTGATAAATCCGACTTTCAACATAAATAACACATCACCGAAAAGTGCAAACATGTTTTTATTTTTACTCCTAACAAATGGTTTAATTTAGAGTAAAAATAAAGAAAATTCAATGAAAAGCTCCTAAATTGAAAAGTTTCAGAAGCATTTTAAATAAACTTACTCAGAATTTCACCTAAAAAAATTGAGAGCACACTAATAAAATTTTTGCAATATCTCGCATAAAAACAGTCATTATTAAGTTGCCTGTCTTTTGGCTCCGATGAGGGCTTCTAAGTATCGTAGTATCAATTCGAGCAATTTTTGGTGGTTCTGAAGATATTTAATCCCATTTTTCTTGCAACACTTGTTTTAAATGAGTTTTATTTCTTATTTTGTGTTTTTGAACCACTTTTTTGAGTGTCAGCTACAAATATTCAACGGCATTGACTTTGGGGTACAGTGGTAGTGTGTGCTACGGCTATTTACAATGAAAAAGATGCTATATTTTGAAATTATTTGCATTTTGTTTGGGATCGTTGTCCTACTGGAAAATGGAATTGCCATCTAAACTCAAATTTTTAGCTCTTTCCTTTAGATTGCTACGAAGTATATCCATGTAAACCATATGGTTTATAATTTCCTTTAAAAGAGCTAATTTCTCACCTCGGATAAAGCCATGCAACTTCAAATCATACCATAATCACCATCATATTTAACTGTAGGGCTTAAATTTTTGAATCCAACGCAGCATTAGACTGTCTCCATACAGTACGATGGTTGTCACTGCCAAAAATTAAGAATTTTCTTTCATCACTAAATATGTCTTTCTTACAAAAGTTATTGATCTTCAATTGATGAGTTTCTGCAAACTTCAAATGCCTTTTTTAAACTACCACTGTACCCCGACATCAATGCCGTTGAATATTCGTGGATAACAATCGAAAAAGTAGTTCAAGAACACAAAATAAGAAATAAAACCCATTTAAAACAATTGTTGCAAGAAAAAATGGAGTTAAATATCTTCAAAACAGCCAAAAATTGGTCGAATTGGCACCACAACGTTTAGAGGCCCTGATAAGAACCAAAAGACATGCAACTTATTAGTGAAATTTTGTTTTTATGCGAGATATTACAAAAATTTTATTGGTGTACTCTCAATTTTTTGATGTGAAATTCTGAATAAGTTTATTTAAAATGCTCCTGAAACTTTTCAATTTAAGAGCTTTTCTTTTATTTTTCTTTATTTATACTTTAAATTAAACAATTTGTTAGGAGTAAAAATGAAAACATGTGTGCACTTCTCGATGATGTGTTACTTTCATTAAAAGTCGTATTTGTCAAGTAAAAGTAAGGTGTAGTCTCAATTTTTTGAACCACTGTATATCCATTATTATAATTAAAACATCAAGCCATAAACAGATGAGATGAAATATTTTTTATTATTATATAATCTATATATTTTTTATTACATAAATGAAAAAAATTCAATTAAAAAAAAGGAAAACGTGTCTGTTTTTAGCTGAACTGTAAGCACATTCTAATTTTTTCATCACTTAAATAAGAAAGATAAATTTAGTTTTAATTGAGGATTTTTTTCCTTCATCAAATTTTTATCACCGAGGATGTTAAATAAAGTTTTGTTTTCTGTTCCTCACAAAAGATATACTACAAAATGCAACTTACTTCAGGAAATATCAAATCATTGAATAAACTGCGTTCTATAACAATATTTCACAATTCATAGAGATGCCATACCTAACCTACTAAACTTAGACAGAATTAAATAAATAGATCAATTAAGCATTTGTGCTGATTCCATTTATTTAGTGAAAACATGTGCAGTGACTTATGCGAAATAAAGTTGGATAAAAATCGTTTGGAAAAATGTTTCAGCTTTCATAAAATATCATATATTATATAAAATTATTATATAGTTAATATATTAATAAAATGTAATAGAATGCTTCATTATCTAAAATCATTCTCAGAGATTCATTCTATCATTGTTAGAAATATCATTAATATTGTTGAAACTTCTCTATACCAAAAGAGTTAAAATGTTCCCAGAGGAATTTATTTGCTTTGGAATCATATTTCAAATAATGTTCTACATAAAAAGAAAAAAAATCAAAATGTAAAAAGAAAAAAAATATGTATTAATAGCTTTAGAAAAAATTGCATTCCTAATTTTACACCTGATATGACACAGTCGAAGTTGTTCACTCAATAAATGGCAGTTATTAGGTAAGCGGAGCTGATAACGTAATGCTACCATCCATCTAGTCATTTAATATAACTTCTTTTTTTCGGAAAGAAATATTGATGGCTAGCTTAACTCATCAATCATGACCACACGCATCTTTAATGTCCTCTCTTCATGGAACTAGTTTTTTTTTAACGATAGAAGAAAAAATGGAGCATTTTTAGAATTCGGTAAATTTAAAAATCGTTTGGTAAGTCAAGAAGAATAAAAAAAACTAATAAATTTATATCCATATTTAGATTTCATTTTCTCTTTTCCCTTTAAACTTAAAAATCGAATGCTTAATTTAAAAAATATATATAATAATAATTTATATTCAGAATGCCATTTTTTCTTTTTTTTAATAATATTCCATGATTATAAAAAAAGATTTCTTTTTGAAGATCGGAAGATTTCTTTTTGAATTCTGGTAGAATATAGAAAATGAATGTTTGGTTGTTAAAAATTCTTTTTAAATTATAAATAGCATGTGAAAGAAACGAAAGAACACCGTTTCACTTATTTAGAATTTTTCCTACCATTCTAGTTTTTAATTGGTATGAAATCAGACAGTAAAGTATTCCATTACGAACCATAGAGAGTTCTCCGAAAATTTCTCGATATTTGGAAATGGAAATCCTAAAGGAAGTCAATTCTGATTTGAACGCTTTATCATTTCAAGTATTATCATGTGAGAACATGACGTTGTTTTGGTTTGAGGCTGGCCTCAAATTATGTTGGTAACAAATTGGTGAGTTATCGTTTTTAGGGTAATCAGAAAATAATGAAGAAATTTGTAACATTTGTGATTTACCGCCAAATAAAGTTATAACTTGATTTTCAAATTATTTATTCTGTAATGTCTTAATTAATTTAAGACATTAACCAGTTTAAACCGGTTTCGAACAATCACGAGACTATCAGATTATTCATGATTCGATATTTAGAAAAACGGTGTTTTTTTATTTTGGTTTTTTCATCTCAAAATCTGTCGAGCTACCAAAGTTTTGTTTTCCAGCTAGAAAAATGGATACTACAAATAAAAATTATATATATATATATATATA
>JAPMOQ010015486.1:260974-275767 GCA_026543055.1 Argiope trifasciata | reverse complement strand
GTATATATATATATACATATACATATCTATACACACACAATGTTTGATGGGCATACTAATTATTACAAATATGCAAAAATATTTGTACATATTCAGAACCATATAATTATAATGATTTTATGTTTTATATGATTCTTTGGTTAATGGTATTTTGTTTTAAAAGAATATTCTTGATTTTGAAAATATATGATCAAAAGAGATATTTGTACTAAAATGTAAAGAATACATTGAATATTTTTTTCTTAACGTATTTTAATAATAACGATATTAACAATAATAATGCATTTTAATAATACGTTTCTTCTAAACAACCATACCCTTTCAAAACTGAAATGTCATTTAACCTAATTTTAGTTAACAATTGTAAATATTTTTATAAATTAAGTACCTATTTTATTTATGTAGTCACATCTTTTGATATAATTAGCTTCGAGGGTTTATTGTAGAAATTAATAATTGGATTTTTTTTGTCTTAATTAATCAAAATTATCTACTCGTTTCTGATTTCACATGTTTCAAGGTGTGTAATTAAGGCTAATTGTACGATTTTTCCGTCATTCAAATTCTCAGAGGATACATTCAAGAAAGCTTCCTCGTTCCATTTTTGTTCATTATCTTTGTGGATGGCATTCATCAAGCTCTGAGAGGATAGCAATCTTCATAGAGCCCACATAACATCATTAAGTGCTTCAAAACTGAATCTTTTTTATAGCCTTGGTTCATTTAGAAAATTAAACTTAATTCATCAAAATATGCTTATCTCTTGATACTATTAGATCTAAAACATCTCCTTTAATTCTTTTCATAATTTTCAATGAGCCCATATTCTATACATCTGAGAATCATTTTTCTTTTTAGAATGGGGAGCAATGTGCGATTTTGCATGGATTCTTTTAGGAAAAATTGTTTCACTTAACGAATGCTTAACATTACTATTAAACAAAAAATAATTATGTTAGTAAAACTTGATTCTACTATATTTAGAAAATTATTTGACATTCGCACCGAATTTTAAGAATAATTCATTTATGAACCATATGTACCAAATTCACGAAAGCTGTGTAAAATTTTCGGAAGATTATCAACTATCAAATACAGCAGATCTTTCCTATCGAAACATTCCAGGATTTGGCCACAATTGTTGTGATTCTTGACATAGTTTTGACTCAAAATTATGCTCATTCAGATAACTTTTAAATTTCTTTATTAAGTGAAACTCATACTTTGCCGATGACACTATAATATATAATTTAGACCATTTAAAATTTTTTCAATCAAGCCCATTTATTTGCTTAATTCACACCCAATGCATGAAGATATAGAATAAGAAATCTCTCTTCATCATTTTTTTTAAATTTCACATCACACAATTTCTTTGATATCTTTTGGTCTTTGATATCTTATCAACTTTCTAAATTTCCCTCTGTTTAATCGAGTTCCATTAAATTTTCACCATTTTTCTCGAATTAATAGTATTTAATTAAAAGAATTGTTCAAAATTAGATGTGCAGCTGCATTTTGGAACATTGACCTCTACTATGAAAAGTTCTTTTCTGTATAGAAATTGTAGATTATAATTCGAATAAGTTTATATTTAATTTTTTAATCAGAGATTGCTTGATCCCTAAAAAATTTCTTCAGAGTAAGTTGCAATGCAGTATGCAAAGTCTCCCACCGGGGGACATCTCAGAAAGGAAGATGAGAAGCTTCCGATAAGGTTTTGAAGGAAGGCCTTTGGAAGTTTGAGAAGCTTCCGAAGCTTCCGATTGTTGTTTTTGCCACCTGGTGAAAACATGATGGTTTTTACGAACACAGAAATGATAGACCTCGGCTACTTCCTATTTATGACTTGGTATAACCCTCCCAATGGGAGTAGGGTTTACCTTGGTCAATGATGGCTTTTAGGATTCAATCTTAATTAATTCCCATCAAATTTACTGCCGCAGCAGTCCAGTCTATCAGATTTAATCCAAAAGTCTTAATTAAGCGGGGCGAAGTAGTCAGTGTGATTATTTATGCAAAATATGTGATCTTCCAAATTGCAATGATTGGGTTTGTTTAAAGATTCTTCAAGAATAAACTACTATCCAGATAAAACAAGAAAGATTTCATTAAAAATTTCAACAAATTATAACTATTAACTCTAAAAATATATAAATTAACTCTATTTCTCATTTTCTGTGCTTTTTATTAACTCAAATCATTGGAGTTATGATATATCATAAAACCAGACATGTGGCATGACGTTCTGCAATAGAAGCATTATTCACCCAGCTGTATTTACGATGCCTTTGGAAGTTGTTGATTTTATAAAAAAAATTTTTCATCAAGCGAAGATTAAAACTTCTAATATCTAATAAGAATCGGCTATCAAAATAAATTATTGCATTCAATGTATTTTGGTACATTGAAAGCAATAATTTTGTGCATTTCAATGTATACATTCAAAAGTATATTTCAATGCACTTTATTTGTAATATTTATAATTTTTTTGTCTCTCGGTTGGCAGACTGCTCTAAAGTGAAGATCCCTAAACTATGATAGGCAAACATTTGAATATGTATACTTCAGATAAAAGCTTCAAAAACTAAGGTGACCAGATTGCCCGAAGCAATCTAGAACTAAAATTAAATTCCCCTGATTTTCTTTATAATTAAATAGTTTACAAAAAATGTTCATTATATTAAGTCTTTATTTAATTAACTTTTTAAAAAATTCTCGATCCAACTCTTACTATGCATATCTTAAATATGAATCAACCTTCAGGGAAAATAAGTTTTATACTCCTGAAGCTTTCCCATTTTGTTATGGAAATTTTTATAATTAGTTATTTTAATTCTTCGAATTTTTTAAAGTTTATTTTTAGTACTCTTCTAAAAAGTCCCATCAGTCTTCTGTTATTCTGTTCATAGGATTAAAGTTCAGAAAATCTGATCACTGTTTAAACTTTTTCGGAGTAGAAAAATAATTTTGTGCATTTTATTTTTGTCTGAAAAAAGAACAATTAATAAGAAAATGAAGCCCAGACTGATATAGGCAAAGAAGATATTCAAATAAAAACTAACTAAAAATTTCAACGAAATAATTTATTTAAGACACTCTTTTCTTAGATATTTTCGTTTATAAACATACTACTCTGAAAGAAGGGACTTAAATTTTGAGATACTAATATTTCTCTTATGATTTGTAATTAAAGAACGTGATTTAGATTAATGTGTTTATATGAATTATGTTATCTTAGATTATGGAGAGAAAAAATGAAGAATGTAACTCTATTATTAAATTCACATTAAATAGCTTTAAATTATACAAAAATCATAAGAATTTAGCATTTTAAAAGGCTTTTTAACTTCTTTAAAATGTTGCAGATTTTTTGACTGCAAAATAAAAATAAAAAGAATTTTTTTTCTCTCTCTCTGTTTCCGAATCCATGTTTTAAGAAGTAATCAAGATGTTTGTCTTGCCATTGTTTTGAGCTATACAGCTGATGTTATTTAAGTATCGTTAATGAAACATAGATTTTTGTGGATTTCTTTAGAATCAAAAGTCATTGAATTATGTAGATATCTAGTACATTTTATTTTAGTTCTATTTGTATAAATAAGATTAAAATATCACTTAGTATTAAGAATGCAAGTTGACCTTCAAATAAAATTGAAACCCGCAAAGAATCAAAGCGATTCATCTCATAGAAAATCATTCAATGACGTACGACGATTCCAAATTATCTGAATTAAAACAAACATCTGAGGCTCCTTTTTTGCCTTGCAAGTGACACACAAAAAGACAGAATCATTTTTTTGTAAAAGAGAACTTCAGCTGAATCTGATGAATCATAAAACGTAAATGCAAATGAAATGCCAAATTTTTTTGTTTTGAAATTCATCCACTGTTGATAATAACGACATTAAATCATCCAATTTATACAAATTCTACAAATACCCGAAGTTCCATTCTTGTGCTTAAAGCTATTTAAACAGTAGTGAATAAAGGTATTTTGGTATTCAAGGCAATGCACATTCTTAGGTACTTTTCTTATAATAAATGGTAATTTTAGTTTGACCTTTCCGCACGTTTTTAAACAGTTAATTATTTATTTTTAGGCAAATAATTTTATCTTATGAACTTAAAAAATATTTGTTTTTATTTATCTGTTTTGACTCCAATCTTCCAGGCACGCATGTTTGCATACGATTTTATTGAAAACGTTCGGTATTATAATATTCTGATAACTAAGTGAATTTAATAAAATATATAGGATCCGGAACAATTAAACTTATTAAACTGCCGAAATTATCCTAATATTTTATAATTAATATTTATTAGAATTTGTATTTTTTACAAAATTATTTATTTGGCAACTGAGATAAATTCTTCAATTCTTCAACAAGCTGGAACGTAGAAAGTCGCCTCATCGAAACTCTTATATGATGGTTTGAACGTAGAAAATCGTTCATCTGATATTATTCTTAATCCGTCTGATTCGTCGAAAATGGTTTCTGAAAATTATCTTAATAATGATACTGAAGTAGAAAATCTTAACTACTTTTTCCTTTTACGATAATAGCAATTCAGATACTAAGAGAGCCAGAGACTGAATAATGTACGGTTAACTGGCTTAACTACCCATTTGAGACCAATCTTAAGCTTGTGGTCCTAATACGTATAAGTGGAAATCCGCTATGTTTGAGCAATAATAACTATTCTTTTGCCTAAAAATAATTTGAAGTTTAACTGAACTAAATTCATGATGGTGACGTCATGTCCGCTTTACAACGGAAAGAGGGATGCAGTAACATCGGAGGTTGAAGACCCCTGAGTAGCCAGGAGTAGAAATGAGACTTCTAACCCATGTAAAGATAAAATTCATATACTAGCTGGCACAACTCCTTTTTTATAGGGAGGGCTCATTCACACACCTCATAGACGGAACACAGGGTAAAGAACAACCAAACCCGAACCAGGACTCGAAAGCGGGACGCTCAGTGGAGATGTGTTATTCCTAGGAAAGGAGCCAGCGAATAAATACCTCAAATAGTACAAAGATTTCAATTTGAGTAATCATTCCGAGTCTCATATGACGATTCCACACTATTTGAACACAAACATTTTGAATCTACAGTTCTTGTAAGTGAAACAAGGAAAGCGAGGTTAACCATCTTCTTGCATTATGAATAAGTTAAACCAGCTCATCTAAATTCGCTTAAAGCAGCATCTATGCCCTCTGAGAAGCACGTAGAGTTCCTGCGAAGAATTCCAAGTTATTCCATTTCATGTATATTACCCATGATTGGCAGGCGCAACAGCTTTGAGAGACAAGATCTCTTCACGGTAATCGGCTTAAACTATGCTCAAATATCCGATTTGATTTTTTATCCTTATTTCTGAAATGATCTTAGCTGGTAAAAGAAGAAAAAAAGGTCCCCTCCCCTTTCTTCCGGGAAAATCCTTCAACCGATGGAATTGAAAAAGCCGAGATTTCGCAAACTTAAACACGGTTATGACAGAAACACTTGTTACTCGTCTTTCAAAAAGTAGTAGGCGGTGCCGACATTCGTTGTCATGACGACGTCAGATCCGATCGATAAAATCTTCCGGAGATAATCTTCATCGGCCAGGCTTATGTCCAAGTAATCTTTCACTGTAAGTGAGTAAAGATGATACACTGAAGGTTAAGTTAAGGTGCCATTTAACGTTTCCCGGTTCACAGGCACGACATCCGGACAAACCTGTTGGTGGAGCGTCGGCTGTTTGAATTCTAAGTCTTACAAATTGCTGTAGTGATTGAAATTACTATTAATTTTCTAATATCCAATAAATAATTATTGTAATTCAAGCAACACTAATATTCAGGAAAATAAACTCTTTATAGGTAACAATAATAAAGTATGTCAAATGGTATCTAAACGCGCTTTGTATTTTGTTATAATGTGATGCCATACATTTTTCTCATCTGTATTGTGTATCGTTCATATTCTTCAGTTCATATTTTACAATAATTATTTATTTAAATAATTTGATAAACGTTTCTAAAACACAAGATTTTGAATCCAACTAGGAATACAAAAATTATTATGCAAAAAATACAAGAGTTTTTCACAAAAGAAAGATGCAAAGAAAGAAAAAAATGATTCATGAAGATGCAGGACATACAACAAAGACTGCTAGAAAAAGAAATTTCACCTGCACATTTAAAAGAGTATGGATGAATTATTATAATTTTTTAATATATGATATTATACGAAGAGAAATCATAAAAATTCGTAATCCAGATTTTTTTATCATTGTATTTCAGATTTTTTTAAAATAGGAAGATCTATTTTTGGGAAGACATCTTCTGTCTGTAAATGTATGAAAACAATCATTTTCAAAATTGAAAGACCTGAAAGAACGAACGTCTGTAGATGACCGTTAGGTCAAAATTGTAGATTAGTTTTAAACTGTAGATAAAAATCAGTGATTATTATTAAATTTTGTGTGGAATTCCTTTGTATAAAAACATTTCAATCAAGGGTACGAGTACATAGAAACAAATAACTTAATAAAAGATATCTATCAGGCAGTTTTATCGTTAAAATTGTGGATCTGAGTTATATTTTGGAATAAAAACATTCATAGCTTGATTATCTGTCGGCTTCCAGATTTATGAAAATGTGACCCTATTAAATTTAAAAAATTGCATAAATAAGATGAAGCGAATTTGGAATACGCTTAGTTTCCAAAATTGTAGACGTGTGTCGAGTTTCCAACAAGTGGAAAAGAAGCTATCTAAAATTGTATTTTCGGTTTTTTTCCTTATGCTGTGAAAAAAACCCCGCTATGTATATAAAAGTTATAAACAGAAAATCCTCGATAGTTAGATATAAAAAATGTCAGTTTGCAGTTTTTATTGAAAATTAAATTCATAATGATACCGACACATTTTTTACAAGTCATCATCAATATAAATTTTTATGTCTCACTTTCTTTCGTCCATGTTTATTTCTCGTGATATCCAGATACCTTAAAATATACCTTCGAATTTACCCTGTCATAAGTTTTGAATACCATCTTGATGGATAACAGTGATTTGGCAAGTTAAGAAAAGTATTTAAGTTTCTAGTATGTTTTCTGGATCAATTATATTTGTGCATGAAAATAGCAAGCATGCCAATAAACAATGTGCAACGACCTCATTTTGCTGAACTACGTGTAAAGGCACTTGAGCTATGCATAAACAGGGATAAGTAAGCAATATGGTATTGTGAGCGCGCACACACACATATACATATATAATTGATAAAATCCCACCAAAATATTCTTACCCTTTTTGTCTGCTTTCTCACCAGACGCGAAATGGCAACTCATGTTTCGTCATTTAACAACTGAGACATCTGTGTGTGTGTGTGTGTTTAAACTGCGGTATGCGAATAACCCTGCAAGAATAAATGCTAAAGGTCAATTAGGTAACTTTTATTTGATTCATTACATTCTCCCATCACGGTGCAAACTGAAAGTTGTTGCTAATATTTTCTTTTGGCATTTTTGTTTTGTTTTGAACTCGGTTTTGTCTATTTTTTCTGCTGATGGATTACTATTCGCTTCACTTTTTTTTTTAATGATTTTATTTGAGTGTTCGTGAACATTAAAGACAGAGTTGATACCACTGTAAAAGAACAGAACTTCTGAAACTAATATACATTTATATCCAAAGTGAACTGTAAACAGCGTTTTAGTATTAATTCTTATTCCTTCTGTCGCTATGTATAGGATCTATCACAATATCCGTTTGTTAATCTGAGAAATCATAACTGAGATATAGTTAACAGGAAAAGTATATCTAGATGGGCACACATAATTTAATTTTTTAGTTTGATACAAAAACGTGTTTTAGATGTTTGATCACCAAATGGTGATACAGAAGTGGTAGCTAAGAATCGAATTTCGGTTGAGTGGGATTTAGTTTCAGTTAAAAAAATAATTAAATAAATAAATTAATTAATTAATTTTAAAAAATTATAAAATTAAATTAAAGAAAATATGAAAGCTATTCGTGAGTGGAAATTACAATTCTGAACTATATTCAAATGATCCGGATGATATTTATGCTCCTAAACACTTTTCAAACTTCAGGCCACACCAGACGAGAGGGCAGAATGACAAGTCTAACTATACGGTGATGATGGACGTTAATCTATTCAGTTCAACATCTGATGGCATAGATAATATTATTCATCAACTATGTATATATATAATGTTTGTATTTTATTAGGTACATTGATCAAATTGTCTATTGACAATACATCGTTTATGAAGTAAATCAACTATACTTTATAACACATTTGATTGTAAAAACAAAAACATATTAAATGAAGTTTAAAGATTTTCTTTTCTTTTTACACATAGAATACTAATACACTAATACAAAACTCATTCCCCCCCCCCCCTTAATTTTCAAATTAGTACAATTAGAAAGCAAATGTTGTTCTTCAGCTTTCTCATTTACAATTAATTATGATATTAAAAATGAAAATATTCTCATACGAGATATAATATTGCCCAATTTATTTTCTGTTTATACCACATTGGCTATATACCAAAATCCGGTATCTGACTAGGAACTCATTATGAGATTCTAAAGATCTGTCATGTTCAAGAATACAGAGCAAGCTATATCTGTCACTGTCGTCAAATGTGCGTAATCTATATTTACTTTTCATATGGAAGTTCTCATAATGTGCAGTGGGTTCAGATATTATCCTCTTATTTCATCAGAAATAGCGAAGTAGCATCAAAATGGTACTTCGTTATTTCTGAAAAACGTTCGTTGTGTAAATAAATAAATGTACTGCTACGTTCAGTGGTGGCGGGTGGTCGGATGTATGCAAGAAGAAGAAGAAGTAGCATCAAAATGTTATATTACACGCCAATATATTGCAAGATGAAAATGCAATGACATTCATAAGGAGGACCAATATGAACTCATAAGTATCCAAAGAGATATCGTATTGAGTTCATTTATAACCTGAAGCGTGCGATCATGTGCATCGAATTTTTGTTGTTGTTATTTATGGCACTTTCCATAGATAAGTCCAAGTTAAAGATTTAAGTCGAGTTTGTGCAGTAACTTCTGAGGTAAAGGTCTCTGAGTACCCGAGAGAAGATATCTTTGCTCTACCTCATTTGAAGTTGACACTCACACACTCACTTAAGCAACCCCTTTTTACAGGGAGGGGAGGGGCTCTTTCTCAGAACTCACCGACAGAACACATTTAAAAATCCACCATGTTCGAAGTAGGACTCTAACCCGAGAAGATCAGATGAAGCTGAAAGGGAGACCCCTAGACCAGAACTACCAGTCACATTTTTTTTTTTTTTGTATTCTGTACTTGAATAAAAAATAAACACACAATTTTGAAAAACCAGATATGATTGAAATAGAGACGTTGCACGTGATGAAGTAAGTTTACAGCGCTAATCTTATGCATTGGTTAATATATTTAAAAACGCATGCAAGAAGAACATGTTGAAAGTAACACTCATCGGAAAGTGGATTTTTCAGAAACATCCTAAGAAGCGTGATAAGAGCAATGATTTTAGTTAAGTTACTTTAAGATATTGATTTAAAGTAATACTATGATTATTTTTTGATTGACCTAGTGATTGAAATCGTGATAAAACGACACGAATGACACCTGAGCTGGTCATCCACTTCCCCTCATCTAACTTCCATACCACACAAATGGGAGGAAGTTTGGCCTCGACGAATTCAGCGTGCATCAAACCCACTTACACGACGCTTCTTCTGTTGAGACGGTTCTCCAATCTGAAACCCGACGATTCCGAAGCCGAGATCATACCAACAGTCAACCTCGACCAAGAGAAATGGGTCAGTGCAAGGAGATTACTTTGAAGTGACAGTGTGTCCTCACTGAGGATTAATGAATGTTTTTATGACGTATTTAATCTAGAAACCTTTTGAGTCAACTTAAAACTTTTATATTAATTGATTTTTCACACAAACGATTTTCTGCCCGGAAGACTGAAGCAGCAGATTTTCCTCTGTGTTGAGTTCGGAACAGTGCTTTAGCACAAAATCATCAACATTTTATTTTACCTCAGGTATTGATCCTTCCTTTTTATAATCGCTTAGACGGGTTTACCTTTCTTGCCTTATTACTTCCTTCCCTAAATGGTGACCAATTTTATTGTTAAGGTGAGTAGGTTAAAAGCTATCGAAAGTATTCTGTCCTTTAACACATTCGCTGCCACTGACGTGCTGGCGCGTCAGCATGGTGCTACCTTCCATGCCGGCGACGCTCTGAGGCGACAATCGAGTATGATAAGTAAACTGCTTTAGTTTTAGTTCGGATTTGGAGGTTGAACGATGAGGTTTTTGTGGCACGTTAGTAAAGCATTATTTTTATATTTTCAGTGCGTGGTTTTTAAATTTTGTGTTTAAATTTTTTTTGTGCATTTTTAAAAATGGCAGACAGTACAAGTATTGCAGGACCTTCACAGCCTAAGAAAAGGATAATATATTTATGCAGTACTGTTCTACACTGACATTTTGTTTGTAATAAGTTTAATTTTTTTTTTCATTTTCTATTATGTTGTTTATGTATATTATACAATATTTGTTACATTTTATAATCTTACATTTACATTTATACATATTTATATTTTACTGTTACATTTTATAATTTTTCATAAATTTCACTTCTCTTTATCCAATTAAACGTTTTATTTCTTTTAAACTGTGACTTTATATAATGTGTCAATAATTTCGCAGAAAAATGATGAGACGCGCCAGAGCGTCAGTGGCATACAGATAATAAGTTGAACGTGAGGTGCCACTGACGCTCTAGAGCGTCCGAATTTTTTTAACACTAAACACAAAAATAAAAGGTTTTTCTTTTTTTCTGGCTTTACTATTAAAATATTAGGAACGTTTTTAATCATTAAAACACTTTTTTTAAATTCGGCTTCTGAGGATGGATATATAAATTTTGGTGGCAGCGAACCTGAAAAGCAAGATGCGTATAAATCCCAATTTTAAAATAATTTTTTGAGATTCAATTACCACATAAAATATTAAATTTTAATAGTAAATTTTGAACCTGTTACATTATATTCTGCGAAAATTCAAATATTTGTATTAGAAATCTTATTAGGTTACTATTATAAATAGTAAAAAGCAAAATTCCTTTTTGCTAGAAAATTATTTTGAAAATTATCAAGAAATTTCAAATGTTGCACAATAACTTTAAAGGTTGCTAGAGGTACATTGTTAAACAGATAGATTTTCAGGAGGGGAAGTTCGTTCAAAATTTTATACTGTTTTATTTTATACTTTGGCTGTAACACTTTATACGAAATTTCATCTATCTAGCTATTTCTGCTGTCTGCTTATTTAACCAATGCTCACGTTTAATTTGAATGTATTTACAGAAAAATAATTTTTACATTCTCCAAATATGTTTAGAGAGAGGGGAGGTAGAAAACTCAGGTTTGAATTTTTCTTTTAGACGATCACAATACGTTTATTTTAAATATTCATGTACATTAAAAATTTCAACAGAAAAAGAATAAAATATGTTTAATTAATTATCAATTACGCAATACATTCATAGTTTAAAAAAATATTGATTCTACTTTTGTGCATACATATTTATTTATTTTCTTTTTTTGTATAAAATGTGGTTAATAAAATAAGTAAAAATAATATTTGACACAAAATATGATCTTATATTAAAGTTGGAATACAAAATATGCAAAATATTTCGTATGTGATTGGAATAATAATATACTTCTCAGCAGTCAACAAATAGCAGAAGTAAAACGACATTTTTCCGACAATATGTTATTTTTGAAATTATATATTCAGAAATAAATTCAAATAATAAATTGAGTGCTTATTCAGGCAATGGAGCAATGCCAAAATATTATTATTATTATCAACACATTACACAGAATTACTTTTCCTGTATAAGATATTATAAATTGAGTTTATTTCTCTTGCTAGAGTTTCCTTTCTGCAGTTGAGTACCCTTCTTAACTTAAAAAGATTTTTATTTCAAAAATTGCTGAAAAAATTTTGTTTCTAAAATTAACAGTGAATTCTACAAAATAATGTTCGCAGATTATTGCCTATCAGTTACAAATAACAGTTTTCTGTAAAAGATAATAAAAGTAAAATGCAATAAAAACATTTCTATTACATAGGAATTTAATTACTGGATAAAATTTCTACTAATTTAGCTCGCAAATAATATGAATTATGAATAAGGTATTAGTGGATGTTTTATGTCAAGTAATGAAATTGTTAATTTATTATTATTATTTAAGAAATGCTACTATTGCGTGGGGAAATAACGTAGAGGATTCATATATTTGTTTCGAAAATAGAATTTAAAATAGTGAAAATATAAGAACGTGTGGGAAGTGAAATGTGCTCAGGATAGAACCTGAGACCTTTGGATTAGAAGGCCGATAACATAACCACAGGACAAAAGCATGCTCATCTCCCGTAGATGTTATCTGTCTTATTAAGATATCACCACAGACTCACCCTCCAGTGAGTTGACGAACGATATGCGTTGGTGTTGAGTGGTGATGAATTGGTTTGTTGAGTGAGTGGTTGCTGTGTGTCTAAAGCGCCGTACCCATGTTTGCTTGGCGAGCGGAGAGCTTTTTAGTTACGCCAAGCGTTATGGCGAGCGTGCGTAGATTGTTGCGTCAAGTGAGTCTGACGATTTTGTGTTGCTGCGTCAAGTGAGTCTGACGACTTTGGTTGCGGGTAGATGGCGCCACACATCAGTTGCTTGAAGGTTCATCACGTCCGGGTCACCATTGTGGGAAGTGAAATGTGCTCAGGATAGAACCTGGGACCTTTGGATTAGAAGGCCAATAACATAACCACAGGACAAAAGCATGCTCATCTCCCGTAGATGTTATCTGTCTTATTAAGATATCTCCACAAACGATGTATATTTAAATAACATTTTTATTTTACTTCATTACTATTAAAAAAAATTTTAATTTAAAAATCGTTTACATGTTTTTAGTGGTTATTGAAACTTAAATTTACTTCTGAGAAAGGTCCCCTTTATATCCAAGTTGTAAACTCATATTTAAATTTTATTCACAATATTTAACTTTATTTTGTGTCATTCTTTAAAAATTTTTAATGACTAAACTTGGTTTTTGGAGGTTTTTAATAACCTTTTGAAATACTTTATATATATATATAATTTTAATAAAAATTTTAGAACCATAAATTGATTAGTTGATTTTTTATTATTAAAATAATCTCATTAGTTTGTATTAACTGTAACATCTAATACTTCTTCCTCTTGCGTACAGCCGACCACCCCGCCACCACTGAACGTAGCAGTATCGACAGGATTTGTTGTGGTCGACTGCAATATCCAATACTAACATCCTTTTCACTGTTTTGATATTTCCTTACACATTTAACATTTAAAAAATTTCATAAAATTTGCAAAATAAAAAAAATTATTTTTCAAAGATAAAATGCTATTTAATTGATTTTTGATTACTTAATTTAAGTTGATTTTGATTATCTATCAAATGGTTTGATCCTTTATGTGTATAAGCAACTGAGTAGTAAAGATTATTAAGTAGTAAAGTATTACACCGCTGTTTAGCATATTAAATTTAAGCTTTTGTGCCCAGTAGTAGCTTAACTAGGGTACTGCAGGCACTTCGAATGCCCTGTATGCTGTAGCATTTAGAAATGAATTATTTGTACAGAAAATAAAATTATTTTCTAATAAACTATGATGCCTAAGATTAAAAAAATAAAATTGTTTCAGTCAAGTGAGAGAAAATAAAGGCTTTCAAAGGCGCTGGACTTCCGAAATTGGGTAAAGGCCTTATAAGACAGTTGTGTTTATCAGCTTATAGCTTAGAACAGTTAGTTTATGTCTTATATATAAATAATTACAAAAGTCATATTAGATCACTTCTTTTTACATTATAGTTTTTGCATGAAAAATAAGATATGAAATTTATAAATCTTTCAATTTTATGTGAAAAATTGTTACTTTCTGATTCTTGCAAATTACAACTGACACAAGGCAGCAGCATAAGCCCGAGATAGTATAAATTTCCAAATCTTTCATTAAAAGCGTCATATGCTTCAGAAAAAGTTTCCAATGAAACAGATGATTGAGAATTACGTTCCTGCAAATCGAATCATTAATATTAGAAAATAAGGAATTATATTTATGATTGATATAATCGAGAGATGGATCTCAAAATCAGATAATGAAGGAAAGGTTTATATATATATCTGGCTTGGAATTAGTTTTAGGGATGTATGAATCTCGGATGAGTTCGTAATTGACACATCTAGCTCAAAGAGGGTGTAAATGGTGGGAGGGAGATGAAATTCTCATTTCACCGTAGCTTACTTAACACTGAAGATAGAAAAATCAATTGAATTAGCCAAATTATCGTCTCGTTAAGACAAACACCTTTTGCACTTAAAGTTTTTCAATAACTTCAATATCCTGGAAGTTATACCCTGAAAAGAGATTTTCAAACCCTAATATTAACTGCTTTTAACACCAACAATTTGTGTTGCCTGATAGTAACTTTGATGTAAAGGATTCCATTTTTACTTTAAAGTTTCTGAGGTTTCTTTTTTTTTAGTTTGAATAAAAGAAACAGAGAAAGTGCAGAGACAGATTAGACGTAAACAAGCTCGAAATTACTTTAATTCATAGAAACCTCCATTAATCAAAAGAAAAAGCCAATAGTATTCTGAATGACTGTCTTTTGAGAATT
>JAPMOQ010015486.1:226278-243779 GCA_026543055.1 Argiope trifasciata | reverse complement strand
AGAGATAATCTCGCACCTATACATGCAAAGTGTCACAGATTCTTTTTTTTGGAATATAATAAAACTGCTTCTTCCGAATCTGAAATAAGTTCAATGGTACAATTTGTACAGCAAAAACAAAGGGTGAGTAAATTTTATAAAAATTCCTCATCAGGCATCGTTAAGTTATCACAGAAAAAGCTTTTTCCCACCCATTTAATGATGATGGATTTGAGGACCTCACAAGAGGGTAATTTCTCTCCATTTCCGAATTCTCATGCGGCAGTCGTTTGTCACGCTTTTCACAAAACTACCGAATAGGACTGCTGGATATATCATTATTCTTCCCAGAAGACAATTTTATAGCCTGTGAAAAAAATTCAGAATGAAGCAACGTTTGTGCTTTTTATTTTTTTAAAAATATGTCAAGGCGTATTTAAGAAAGGTTATTTCAAACTTTGAAAGTGCAGGCAACAGCTGTCTCATGTAATATATGATTTTAAATTCTTTTACACACTTTCGGATATACAAATTGCGGTTTTAGCAGTTCCAAAGAATAATAGTCGATAAATAGAAAAATCGGTGTCAAACATACTATTTCATAAATGTTGGACACAAGGAATCTGCAGTAATATCGAAGCTCTAAAATTAATAGTCATTACCTATATCTAAAATCTTGATTAATAACTGAATAAAGATAATTAAAAAACAAAATAATAATAAATGGAAAGAATTGCGAGCTTAATAAATGATTTGTATTTAATTATTTCTAACACGCGCTCTAAAAAACAATTTTCACTGTATTAATTATGTCCTACCGTAGGAAAATAAAATTAAATTTCCAATTTGCCTTCTTCCAACTCATTCCCAAAACTTATAGTACACACACAGCCATTTGGGAATAAGGATAATAAAATATAGAAAGGGGATAGATAGGAGATATTTGTAACATAACATAGAGGATAAACTCGACCAGTAATAAATATAACGCATTATTCTTCTGTATTCTTATATTGAGTCCGCCTCTGAATTCTGGTAGACACGTCATTTTAAATTTCTTGTACAACAATGAATATTATAAATTTCATAAAGTTAATAAAAACTCTTACATTATTTTTTAGAACCTATCATTTATTTTTGAGCTGCGTAAGCGCTAAAAGAAATCCTTATGATATACATTTATAATTATATTTCATGTGATTTTCAAATGATAGGGTATTTCTAAGGGTTTACACTGAGTGCCAATTTATCTCATTCTGAAAGAAGATAAATGGATTTTGTTCTCTGCTAATATGTAATAATCAATACTAACAAAAACTGAGGAACGGAAAAAATAATTTAATTTATTTACTTTCTAAAATTATGAATGAAGTTTTATCACAAAATTTAATTATTAAATTAAAATAGATATTTAAAATATAAAAAAGGAACTTGCGAAAATTCCCATTCTATTGTACCGTTTCTCTTCTTTGATATACATATTTCGCATATCTAAAATTAGAGTATTTCTCTTTCGACTTTCTGACTTTTGCCCATCTCGCTTTCGATTTTCTTAACAATTACAGTACTCTTAGTAGACTTCATTTAAGAAAAAGCATAAAGACGATTAGGTTCCAAAAAGACTATGTTTTTAAGTAGTTTTAATTATAAATCTGATATACCAATGCGTGTGGACTCAGATTTCATACCTGAGCCTTAACGGCTAACAGTAACTAACAATTTCTTTTTCTAAAGATGCGTTAATCCCTTAAGCTTTCTTGGTTCTTACTCTGCCCACAAAACTGTTATTTTAGATCTCTTGAACTTTAACACGAGATGTTTATATATGCCATTTTATGTCTTAAGTGTTTCTGAAGTGTTCCCTCTTAAATTTTATGTATCTTTTAGTGGAAAGATCTTTATTCAGAGAATGTGGATTCAACTGCTTAGATATAAAAGCCGGCCTATGGCTTTTTTCTAGCATTTTAGAGAATCATTTAAAAGTTGCCTGTTTCCGTCTATACTCTCGTTCCTGAATGACAGTGACATGTTTAAGTATCAGATCTTTTCCATTGTACTTTCCAGTTTTATTGTTTCCAAATTCAAAACTCTGAAATGTATGTGTTTTATTCGGATTTTTCTCTAAATACATTGGTTTCAAAAACTAAAATATCCACATATTTTTAATTCGAGAGTTTTAAAGCAAAAATAGCTATTTGGCCCTTGTTTTCGAAGTATAAAAAATTAAATGCTTCTATCTACACATAAACCTATGTTTTTACTCTGCTTTACTATTTATAAATTTACTAGCTGTCTTTGGCGATGAATTTGTTTGAATGAAATACTGGATTACCTGGAATGCCAAACTATTAATATGGAATGTATTTATTTCAAATTTCAACTATCGTTTTAAGAATGAAAAAATACGAATTTAAAATAGTTCGCCTAGTAAAAAGCAATGTACATGCAAATTAAAAAGTGTCTTTAATTCGATATAAAACTGGAAATTAAAATCACATTTCAGAATTAGCATCCAAAGAAAGAAATCCATAATTTTAATGAATTAATATTATCAATTCTTTTAATATTGAACAAAATGTAATTTGAATGGCTTTATCTGAGGAAATTGTTTGAATTTCGTAATCATCATCTTAAAAACACTGATACAGACTTAGTATAAATAAAGTTTCTTTTTAATTAGTGAAGAGTTTTCTTTTGAATCAAACTGATATAATTAAAAATGTAACTTTTCAGAAACAATGAAAAACTCTTTTTAGTGAGATAATGCACTTGAAAAATACGGAATATGTATTTAATTTTGAATTAACTTTGATTTTAATTGTACTTTAAAAAATTGGTAATGACTTTCCTTTTGTATTGCAGAGACATATGCTAAATTTCATCAATATTGGGAGGAAATTATAATTTTTGTATGGTAACAAACATTTATTTGTATTATTTATAAATGCTATACATGACATGTTTTCATTTTGCGTCTATTCATGAATCTCTGCGTCAGACAAGAAATTTTTTGACTTGCTTGCTATACTGCAAACAACAATCGACAGATTTTAATACCTATCAAAGATTGCACCACTTTGCCTAATCTCCACAATCTTTGTGAAACTAGACATAACTGACTCTTGAAAAATTTAATCGCAGAATTTTCTCCATCTAGACAGTAAAGAAAGGTATTTAGAATGTACGAATAATTCATGAATAAAATGTAAATGAAAAAATGTATGAATAATGTATACTTAAAATGTACGAATCGTGTATACAATTTTTGTTAAATAGAAAAGTACCATTTGTGTTACAAAAGCGAAATATCACTTCACTAGTAAGTATCACTAACAAATAGGCTTAGATCTATAGTTTGTCAATCTGGATAAAGTACGGGTCCCATACAATAAGGCAACCGTCAGTACTCTTCATCGATGGTTGAAAAGATGGAAATGTTACACGGTATTTAGTCCTTAAAATAATCTATTTTTCGTATTTTCGCATCAAATTTTTCCAAGTGAATTGCAGCTCATAAGAGTTTACCATGGTGAATGCTTCTATCGGTCTATGTCTGATTTGATGACAAGCCATTGTGTAGAAATGTCCTAAGTAACCGGCTGAGCAAAGGCTTTATTGGATATGGAATTTTGCTTATATTGTGGGGATATTTTTTTATGCTTATTGTTTCCATTTGGATTAGCAGAACACGATAGTCTAGTGATAAAGTATCAGTTTTGGGTCTCCATATTCGAAACCCGAATCCTCTAAACATCCACCATGAAACGAAGCATGGTGTACGAAGTCGTGGGCCATGTACCCTTAAGTTGGCTTGATGCTGAAATTCGGGATAGGAATGATCCAGCTTATATGTCGTCATCGTCATTTGAACTCGCTTCAAATTATGAGGTCTTTTCCTAAATAATCCTAGTGCTGCTTTCAAAAGAGATGTTAATACGACTAAATTAAACTAAAAAGGGAATGGAGGACCTAGATAGAACAAAAATTGCATCCAATTGGTCACGTTAGATCTGAGAGAGAGAAATGAGAAAAGAGACGACACTTCTGGTCATGGTCTTATTGATCCAACCGAGGGATTTCGACTTGGATGCAGCAAAACTCACAATCGCTCAGATGCGTTTTTTCTTCAAAAGAAATTTAACTCTAGATATCATGAATATGAGAGGTTTCTAAAGATTATTTAAATATATTGTTATAATATATACACCAGACTTAAAAACTTTGTGAACACGCTTAAAGGAAATTTTGCTTTCACTCTTTAACACTATCAAGAGAAGACTCCCAGTGAAAACACTTACTGGTTGAATGTCATGCATGAAATTTGCTGAGAAATGAAGACACTAAAAACATTATACATATAATTAATGTTCAGGTGTGCAGCACAGGGATAATCAATATAGAGTGTGATTTTCATTGTTAAAAGAACATTAGGAAATCTTTTTTCTTCCAATACCTTGTATTTCTTCATATACATATTTATAATTTTATTTTAATCATAGTTTGTATATGTGATAAAACTCGGATAATTCAAAGTTTGGATTGTCAATTTCGAATTCTGTATGTCAGAACTTTTTAGAACTAGCATATTATCTTTCTGAAGCAAACAAAATGTTGACGTTTGTCGTCTATTGTTAACGAATGATTGAATGTAACTTTGATCTGCTAAATAATATTGTGCAGATGCTATAAAATTGCTGTGATCCATTATGCATGTAGTTTTGACAAAATTGACAATGTGGAAATTTAAATAACAAGATATCAAAGTTACCTTGAAAGATGCTGCGATACATTTTTAGATTTCCTCTCCACGTATTCGATGATGAACTCTTTTCTGGGAAGTGATAAATTGTAAATATTTTGAATGCGACAATTAAGAGTAAGAAATAATAAATTCATAGAAGAAGTATCATTAATTTTTCAAATTTTTTGCTTGCTACACCTAATACGGTGAAGGTTGGATACTCTGTGTTTAATTAAGTTACATAATCCATCCAAATAGATGACAGTTTTAAACTACCATGATTATTTTAACCTGCTTCAAGAAACTCTAAACAGCTGATAATTTTTAATAACTAAAATCCAGTATCAGTGTATGATCACTTAAAGTTGTATATTAGAGATGATTTTAAATTACTATTACATATTTGCAATTGGTCATTATTTTAAGGATCCTAACCAAATGCAAATCCTAAACTGACTTTCACGAGACTCGAAATTGTCGTTACATAAGAGCTTGTTAATTATAATAATTATATAAAAGGACAATTTACGCTTCAAATGAATCCACTAACGAATTACTATGCACATACATCCTTCAAAGTGATTTCTTATGAAATATAATAAAAATTATAGTTTAAGCTCCTATTAACTGTATTATAATCAGCCAGTAATACTTTTACTGTCAAAAACTGGTATATATGAGGGCTCTATATACCAATTTTCTATATGCCAAAACTATTTTTAGCAGTGGTAGCAGTTTTCTATATTCATACCTGACCAAATCATTAAGAATGAATCCGAAATGCGGGTTATCGATTATCAATACCCAAATCATTATCTTGGTGTATTGCATCGGCTACCACGTAAGCCAAATACTAACCCATGAATTGATTACTTTTATCCTTGAAGTCATTTAAAGGGATGAGTTATGACAAAGAAAAAAATCTTTAATACCCACCAAAAATGCTACAATTGGTGCATTTTCAAGCATAAGAAAGTATTTGAAACTATATCTGATAATTTAAAATATTTCATGAGCTATTTTGTTCTCTATTAATGTTATTATTTTGAAAACATAATGCATTAAATTCCTCTACAACGCTTTTCCCCAAAAAAGTTTTAGTTTTAGTTTTTGGGTGAATTAAAACTTATACAGTGGTAAGCCTAGCAATGGATATCCAAAATTTTGATTAAGGATATTTAAGAAAATAATTGAATCTGAATATAAAAAGAAACAAATGTATTATTTTTCATCGATTTTATTTTTACAGTTTGAAGCAACCGAAACTCAAAACACTACTTATTAAAAAAAAAATCTTTGTATCTAAATCTTTGTTAAGCAGAGAATAATGCTGCTTCTTCATTTTAAAGAGCAGGCAATATATATTTTTAAGGATGCAAAATTTGACCTCAAAATTTTGTAAAGATTTATTATAAAATTCAAACAATTGACTCAATTACCATGCTATGCGAAGTGTCCACTCTAGTTGTAGCTATCCAATTAACTTCTAAACTAACTTTTAAAATTTTGTAAAGAAGTGTATCATTCCAGCTGGATAAACGCTTCAAATAAACTGAAGAATTATTTTTATTCTGTTTGATTCAATAAATATAAAGCCAAAAAATTAGGAAGTCTAAATTTTTAAATAGTTCCTCTATACTATCAATCATATTCGATAATTGACATACTAATATTTCAAACTAGGAAGTTCCCCTTTACCGAATTTTAAGGCTAATAACAATAAGAGGTTACAATTTCATGGAATCATCTATCAATTGTTAATATCGTTTAAATTTAAAACTTCATCGTTCTCTTAGTTTTAATCGCAGAAGAATAAAACGTTTCTGTTGAAAAGATTAATATTTTAAAAAACAACATAAATAACAAAAAACAAAATAAAGAAGGAAAATATAAAATAGCAATACGCAAAGAGAAAATTCACGAAAAAAAGAAAAAAAAAAACTAAATAATAAAAACAGTTTGTAACCATAAACAATAAAAAAAATACAAAATATACACGTAAGTAACCTCAAGAGAAGTTGCCAGCAAGTTTTGGATACAGTGCTGAATTCTATACGCACATCAATATTTCTTGAAATATTTATATTGATATTCTTTCAAAAATAAGATAAAACAGGAATTTTGAAATTTCAATGTGTAACCCTCAGGGAATGTGAGAAATAAAATATAAGTAGCAATAATACACAAAGAAGGAAAAAAAAAATTCAACACTCAACCGAATATTAAAAAAATAATATGATCAAAATTTTTTAAGAACTTTTATAATTATAAGAAAATATATATTTATGATACATAAACTATTTTGAAGTTAAATATTTGAGTTCTGGAAAAACGGCCTAATAAAACATAGTTATGAAAAGAGTCGGTCTTAAATATTAGTAAAAACTATTATTCCAAAATATTTATCATCATTTGTGTTAAATTCATTACATACAAAAACCTTATCGAATAATTTATAAGAAACAGATGATGAAAACTCCATTTCTTAATCCTTTATTAACGTCCATCCAGGGAATAAAATATATTTGAAATTGCATAACTTAAGCTCTCTGTTTCCCATAAAATGGAATAAATAAACTTAGAATAAAACATAACTTTCCTTTCTGTTTATTGAACAAAAGCCAGAACAACGGGAAGTTTTTGAATTATTTTAATGCATTATGTAAAATCAATAGAAACCGGGTGCGTTGCTTCTATATTCCTAAAACTTCAATAATAAATAAATAAATAAAAATACGTTTGAAATGTTTAATAATTTTTCATAATAATGATCTGTGGTTTTTAGCAAATACAATCAATTACCCAACAACAAATATATGACATTTAAAATACAACAAATGGTTTTTTCGCAGAATAATGAAAATTTAGAATTCTTTTCTTTGATGCAGAAATTAATGTTTTTGTGACTTGTATCGATTTATCAGAAGAATCTTTTCAGAAGACGTTTTAAGAATGACAATGACATTATATTGGCAAATGATGAAAAGGCAAGTCTTGAATAGATAGCCTAAAATAGGATATTTGAATCTATTCAAACTTTAATAGCTAAAAGCATAAAAGCCACAGTTATTTATTTCAATTTATAATTATTGTCTGCACGACATCAAACATTTCATTTCAATTTATAATAGATTTTCTTTTATTTATCAATAAGAAGAATGAATGTGTGTGAGCTTCTATTTCTATAGTCAAATAATGTAAATTTTGACTCTTTGTAGGACATGTTGTTTGACTTAGCGCTGCCCAACTTGGCACAAATACCCTTTTGGTAGCTAGAATCTGTTTGATAAAGCATTTTTGTTTCTAAAATCTCAGATGTATTCCAACAAACACTTATTAATTAGAACTATTCTAATTAATAAAGAAATTAATTGATTAATAAAGATTCCTTAGGAAGAATTAATTAAGGAGAATAACAAAAATTAATATTAATGAGGAAAAATAAAAATAAAAACTCCTTCTTTTAATATATTAATGTTACTTATTATGAATATGACAGAACTTCATTAATTCTCAAACCATTTTTATTCTGAAAATCATTTCCCCATAATGCAACAATATAGAATAAAACCTCACTTTTATTCTTCAGGAAAGGAAAGTTTTTAAACAAATATGGATCGTTTTATCATAAAGTACCTGATACAAGTCGATTTAAAAACCAAAATGTAAAAAATACTGTGAATTAAAAAAAAATTAATGACTCACTCGTTTATCTAAAGACCTATTCACATAGATAAATTTTAAGCGATCGATGTAGGGAAATAAAATCCCCACAAAACTGTGCATTTAATGACATAATTACCGCATAATTACGGATAATACTCAGATGAATAAAAAATGTCTTTTTTTTATATTCCCGGGTGTTTTTCCAACTTTTAAATCCCCTAGGGTTGAAAGCAAAGCGTTGCTACTTCAGATGATGGCCGATTAAAAGACCGTAAAATATATTCCCCAAAGGCTTGCAAAGTAGTGAAATGATTATGATAATCAGGGGTACTAACTAAACTGAAGAGCTTCTCCTTTTGCAATTATCTTAGTGCCTAGATTTATCTAGGATAAGATTTAAGAGGATGAATAGGCGACTAAATCTTAGTTATAGAGCGATTTGCTTCACATACTTATTATTATTCACTGCATTTTTTTGAAGGAAGGATGCGAGATTGTTTAGATTCATACCATAAAAAATTCATTTCGTATTTTGACATGTAAATGTTTGGAGAGGTATAAAACGGATAAATTCTTTAAAATAATATAATCTTTTTTAAAATTGTTTCAATTTTTCTATCGCTATTTAAGTAAATACAATAAATGTTTTCATTGTAGTGAGTTCATCGGCTAATGTGAACAAAAAGTAAAATCTTATTTTATCAATAAAAAAAATCAAAAGTTGTTTTTGAAAAATAACATTGAAGTCTTTCTTGAATATATTTAGTATTTCTTAAGCATATAAAATACAGAGTTAAATCAGTGTAATAAATACATTTTTTATTTAAGGCATTCAAAATTTTGTTCTTGTATTGTTTGATTTTTTTAAAAAAATGTTTTTTTCATTACAGTTTTTCTCTTAAAAATGTCAGAATGAAAGATTTATATGTGTTTTTAAAAAAAGGTTTAGAATTTCTTACCTTCTTCCTTGCCTCTTTCGTTTCGATTTTTTTGGGGGGGTATCAGTGTAATGGCGTACTTTATTGGAAATTTAAAGATAAAATTATAAAATTCCTAACTCACAAAAATAGTTAATAAATGTAATATAAAATGCCGAAAATTTTATAATGTACCTGGTTGTATGCCATTCCTTTTCTTTTTTTTGTCACATTTAAGACACACGATATTTAACTTCTACAAGATATTATTTTTGAGAAATTAAATTTATTGATTTATGGATTATACATTTTTTAAAAGATTGTATTATTTTTTTTAAATAATATAATCTTAATTTAACATTAAAAAATTATATTATTTTTTTATAAAAATATTATATTTTTTGAGAAATTAAATGAGTATTGCAATGTCTATCTAATAAATATATAGAATTTTATACAGATAAAATATTGTTTAACGAGCAACTAAAAAAAAAAACCGTAACAAAATATAAAAAACCTGACTCAATTAAAATGAGTGATATTTCGCTGAACGAATGGCAACGACAAACCGAGATATCACCTCTGAACTAGGATAAATGTGTCAAACACTTGTTTGAAGAGATCCCTAGTAAATAAACGAAAGAAATTTTGGATGAATAACGTTGTCGAAAACAACCCGAATTTCCATCATGTCTATCTGTAAAAAACATAACTAAAAGGCGCTTTGAGCTAGACAAATTAAATTTGGTCTATAGTCGTTACACGAAATTAATGAATATTTATATTTTAAAAACAATTCATTTAAAGAACGTTTCTCCAGCTGTTTGAATACAAGTGAATATGATAACTACAAAAACGCAAAGTGCAACAAAAATAAAATTTGGTATACAAACTAAGCATCGAAAAGGTAGAATCATACCCAATTATGATATGGTCATATTTTTGTAATGAAAGATCGTATTTAATTTGTAATTAAATACACCCAGACGTTCTATTCATCTATTTGTAAATTTGAATTTTCGCACATGATACTTCAAAAATGCAAAGCTGTAAATAAATGAAATTTCATACGTGATATTGCATATCTGTATCAAATTTTTGTTTCGAGAAAAATAATCTTTCGGATATTTGCGTATATAACGGTCAGGGTATAATCGCTGAGGATCTTATGCTGGATTGAAGTCAACAATAGATATTTCGTAGCTATTATTCTGTCATAAATGACTTATAAAAGCAAACACAAGCGCAAATTCAAATAGAATTCATGGTTTTACTCATACTTCAAAAACGAAATAACAACAGTTTTTAAATTTAAGAATCATGAGTTGAGTTGTTATAAGTGTAATGAGTTGAGTTGTTATACTTGAATAGTTGAGTAGTTGATGAATGAGTTGAATGAATAGTGAATGAGTTGAGTTGTTGTAATATGAATATCTCATGTATAAGAAATACTCTCTTTTACATTTGACCATCTTGACTATGGGAAGACCTCGTCCATCTAATACAGCTTTTAATCTTTTAAGTGATGTGGTAGGCTCTAACCCTTGTTGGTCGAGTATACAATTAATCCTCATTACAATAACTGGTAATTAGGTCTTCACTGTCACCATCAGAAAGATATTCATCCTCTGTGATAAAATGAAACAGTCTCAACTGAGAAACATGAGCTGTAGTTTTATAATTGGGTTGCCTTTTTCTCCGTTGTAAAATTGTTCGTAGGTCAGTAACTTGAAAAGTATCCAATGGTAATACCTTGATGACTGTTAAGGGACCTTTGTCCTTAGCTTGAATTTTAAAATTCAGTAATGACGTTTGTTCAGGCAATCGTCTTACAACCCCATCACCTCTATTGTAATTTTGCGCTTTACATCGATGTT
Organism: Argiope trifasciata; assembly: GCA_026543055.1. Classification (NCBI taxonomy): domain Eukaryota; kingdom Metazoa; phylum Arthropoda; class Arachnida; order Araneae; family Araneidae; genus Argiope; species Argiope trifasciata. The sequence goes on along the minus strand of JAPMOQ010015486.1, from coordinate 232,599 downwards.
TATCATAATTCTTTTTCATTTTTTTCTTGTGCAACTTTGATATTTTCCTTGGCATCTCTTTGCAATTCAGTCGGCTTTATATATTCATTGGATATTGGCAGCAGATCTTCAGGAAAATATCCCAATTTTACTTGTGTGTATCCATACAAAAGTTCAGAAGGACGTTTCCCTGTTGACTCGGTGACCAGTTGATGCATCGTTGCACTTCTGGAAATATTTTATCCCAAGCTTTGTGAGTTTGAACACCAGATGATATCATTGGAATGAGTATACGATTAATGCGTTTAACTTGTCCATTAGCTTGCGGCCTTTGACTATAATTTAATGTATGCTTAATTGCAGACTGTTTGCAATAGTCATCAAATAACGAGGACGAGAAACAACTTCCTCTGTCTATGAAGATACGCCTTGGACAACCAAAGTCATTAATAAATTCATCTAGGTACTTTAAAATGGAATTGAAAATTAAAATGGCCGGTTTGTCCCACTTCTGAGTTGTAATAAATGACTTATAAACGCAAACAGAAACACGAATGCAAATCGAATTCGTGGTTTTACTCATATGTCAAAAAAGAAACAACAACAGTTTTTGGAACTACTTTTGATATACACCCCCAAATTGGAAATTTGGCGACTTTTTTTTCTCGCCAAGCAAAATACCTGCTTTTGGCGCCTTTATTTTTTTGCCAAGATGGATTCTCGCGAAACACAAATAATTAATCCTACCTAAAAAGCAACCCTAAAAAGTCCGTAGGGAGTGCCAGATTTGGCGCATAATTTTTGGGGGTGTATATCAAAGTTGTACCCAGTTTTTAAACTTAAGAATCATGAGTTGAGTTGTTACAAGTGTAATGAGTTGAATTTTTACAGGCATAATGAGTTGAGATGTTACAAGTGTAATATGAATATCTCATGTAAAAGCAACATTGTCTTTTACAATTCGCCGATGCCATGCAAAATATTCATGGCATAATCGGAGATTCCCAATTTTATGTGGGAGAGAGTTTGTTTGAGAATGAAAAGCGTTTGAGAAATTGTTATGAAAGTTTTGAGGATACCGTGCTTGTGAGTTCTCGTTAGCTATTATTTAGTTTTATTTTCGTTTTCATGTTTTCCCAACATAAAATAATCTGCTTTATTGAACATTTATTTTCCTTTAGTCCCTCAGCAAAAACGCATAAGGTGATATTTTCTAAAATGAGATAGAACTTATTTTATAAGAATTTAATATTTGTTTTATAATATTATAAAATATTTTTTACAAAGTTGCTCGTTTCTGTTCTCGTGAGACAGTATAGTGAGTAATTACAAGCCAACGTATGTGAGTGCACGTGATAATAAGAAAATAAATTATCTCAAAGTATACTTTTCTAAAGATTTACAATGTCCTTGCATAACTTTTAACCCTGTACAGGTAGCGCTCTATAAAGTCACGTAAAAAATCGCACGGATTACAACTATAGTCCCTTTTCAAATACAAATAAAACTCCAAAATAATTAATCAACATTCTTCAATAAACTTTAAACATAACAAGGCACTTCTTCTTAACTATTTTTTAAACATCAAACTCATTTAAAGTTACTATTGTAATCCGTGCGACCTGTGCAGATTTAAAACATGTCTGTGGTAATCACATTTTATAGTATGCTTCTGAGAGTTTTCATGAGCATTGAATTGTGTGATACATGAAGTACCTATTTTCAGGCAACTTCTGTACCACCCTCAAACGTAAATTTTATAACTCTTCCATAATGACATGAATTCCATGAAAACATGAACAGTACATCGCGTTTGTAGAGTGCTGCACGTTTCCATCGTTTGCAGAACATAGAACGAACGTAGAACAACTTCTAACACATCAATTTGAAATATCCAATGTGAATCTAGGACACAAATATAAACTAATCTGATGTTCAAAAGTAATTAATATTTCATTAATAATTCATTTAAGAAATTTTCCAACTAATTAGTGTCGGAAAAGAACAAAGGGAGGAAAAACTGAATCAAGCAAGAAAAAAAAAATGTGACACATGAAGCATAATCATGCTTCATCAAACAAAGCCTCCAATGAACAAAATATTCCTAAAAACCTAATTTGTTAGCAGCCTTAATTCCATGTAATCAATTAAGTCCCTAGAGAATTCAATATTTCTCTACATGACTCACCGTTCCGAACATTCGAAAAAGTAAAAAAAGGTGGGTTGGCACTTGAGAATGGATGATTAATGGCTCCCCCCTCCTCCTTTTCGTCAACTGTCAAGTCACGTGTTAGATGCGTGAAAACGCATCGGAAAATCTATAACTTTCTTCGATGTTTCTTTTTGGTACATTGACCCCGTTACCTAACATTTCAGACTGAGGGAAGCATTTTAAGAAACCTTATAGTGATGAGTGATATAAAATGCTGTCGAATGCTAGGAGTAGCGGAAAGATAGATGGTCTGCAGAAAATTCATAGACTGAGTTTTCCCAAACCAATTTCTAGTTTCCATTTCTGTCGCCGAGTTTAGTTGTGAGTAAAGTCTCGTTTGGCAGTAGCTATTTCACAAAGCTCTAAAAGGAATACAATAAATGATTTAGGCATTTTGATTTTGTAGACAATGGTAAATTGCGTATTTTGTAACCCTAAGCAATACGAATTAAGATCCTTTAATGAACTGAGCGATTCAATTTCATATTTCAACGTATTAAATGTTCTACATTACTTTAATCTTTTTCATTTATTAGTTTTGAATATATATATGTATATATATATTATGAATCCAAACTGTTCGGCATCCCTGTTTATAAACAGCACTATTGAAACATTTCCGGTAACGTTGTTGTGACTTATGGCACTTTACAAGCCCGCTGACAACTATCTTTCAGCAATGTAAGCCGAATGAGCTTCTCTGATGATGATGTCGTGTCCGTGTTTCCACGGAAAGAAGGTGCAGTAGCTTCTGAGGGTAAAGACCCCTAAGCGCCCAAAGGGCAGAAGTCTGACTTCTAGCTCAAATGAAGATGACGCATAGATTCGCTTGCACAACCCCTTTTTACAGGGGGGGGGGGCGGCACATTCACACGCCTCACAGACAGAACACAGAGTAACAACCATGCCCGAACTGGGACTCGAACCCGGGACGACAGATCACGGGGAAGACGCGCTACCCCTGTGCCAGGCTATGAGCTTCTCTAGTTTTTTCAACAAAGACAATTAAAATCTAGAAAACGACTTAGCTACTTCATGCGTCAAATTCGCTGGCTCAACCCCTTTTTACAGGGAGACATATTCACACACTTCGCAAATAAAACACAGAAGGACAAACATGACCGGACCTGGAAGCGCAGATGACGGGAAAAACACCTAAGACAGGACGCCAGCGTCATATTAACCAAGAGTACGGCTTAACTACTTCATGCGTCACATTCGCTTGCAGGCACCTTTTTTACCGAGGGGGGGAGGCATTTACACACCTCACAGATAGATCCCAGAAGAATGAGAACCATACCTGAACCGGGACTCGAGTTTGGGCCACTCAGATCACGGGGAAGACACGTTACTCCTATGTCAAGACGCCGGCAGAAGTGAACGTAACGATGTACATAAGAACAGAACCAGTTATACTTCACAAAGTTAATCTATATAAATAAAAATGAATGTTTGTCTGTATGTCTCTTATGCCTTCTTAAACCGTTCATCCGATTGCGATGAAACTTGGTTAATTTATTGCTCACACCTATGAGATGGTAATAGGGATACTGCAATTATCTAAAATAAAAATAAATAAATAAAAAATTCGAATCTCAACCGCATCTGTTTACCAAGGATTAATCTCCAAATAACACGTTGAGGAGACAATATATTTTGTAGGAATGCTAAATCCAAGTTAAAAATTAATGTTTTTAGCTATAGTAAGCAAATATTATGCAAGTCATTCTCAGAGGTAACAATTTTATTACAAATTATGCGAGAAAGCTTTGGGGAGACCAATCCTGGGTGTTTTAAATTTTAATTAAATTTTTGCGTTTTTCGCAAAATGGCCAAAAATATTGTAGTACAAATAATTTTGCTCCATCTTAACTCTCAAAAAATTATCTTTTCAACTATATGAACGATTTTATGGTCTAAATATATTTTCTACGTTTTATCATTTTTTTATAAAAAATATTTTAATCAGATTTCCTAATTTAAATTTGAGAATTCTGAACGAATATTAAACGAGTCATGGGATACAATAAATAGTTTATTTCATTACAATTCTGAAAGAACACCAAGCTTTACAATTCTAAAAGGATACACAAATCTAATATACAAAACTAAATATTTGAATGTTCGTATTTTATATACTTTCGCACCGTAAATCCTATTTCGATATAACATTGCCAAATTATTGATTGATTGCACTTAATATTCTTTCTTTCGGCGGTAGCAACGCGCCGGGTGTTAGCTAGTATTATCATAATTTATAATTCATTGAGTTTTCATTTTTATGAACTTATTTATTTGGCAACTAGGCAAATAAAATTTAATTGACCTTTATGTGATCTCTATGTAGTCTAAAAACTGCCAGGCCGAAAATTGTTAACTAGTCCAAGCATTAGGAGTAGACTCTTTTGAATAGTAACTCAACAAAGTGTCAAATTCCAACTAATAGTAAATGTAAACGTGTGAAATGCTTATTTCGGTTTATTTTTTGAATAAATAACCTTAATTAAGACTTCTTTACTTAGAAACAAAAGCATATAGTTATTATTACGTACAGGATGTTCCACATGGCATGTAGCGTCTAATATTTACAGGTTCACATAGAACACGTCAAGACAAGTATTTTGATACTGAATCTGTGGGATCCCCGAATACAGCGTCATAGTCTAATTAGAGTGTGAAGCTTGTAATTATAATATTCGTCTTAATGTGTAACATATATTAACGCTTTTTCCATAAGAAATACGAAACGCAGGTAATATAATGCTGCTGAAATACATACACTTCAGTTATCCATAGCATGCATGCTAGGAGAAAGTTATTATTAAACAAACATAATACAATAAATAGTAAATCAAGATCTCATTGAATTCCAGCAGAGAATGCAATTGATTGTTCACCATATGTGTGCCTTCATTTTTAAAGATTCTGTGAAAATATTTTTAAATTCTAGAAAAATCTCTTGCTTTGGTTCTTCATAAGGACATCGACAAGATTCTTGTGTATCCAAGAACCTTTGTTATTGTTGCCCAATTCATCGCTAAGTCACCAAGTTTGGTGCCAAAACAGATAATCGGTGTCATGACATTTATTCTACATTCCTTTGAGCTAAATGTATTACTTTTTTCCTTACTTATGATTATTTATGTTAAGAAGCAATATTAATGTTTGTTTAATATGAGATTTCGAAAACTACTTCAATATTTTCGATTCTTTTAATCATTTCAAACATAAATTTAATGAATTTACCGAAAAGATTAGAAATACCAGATAAAAGTATACAAAATTAATAATTAAATTAACACATATTTCATAAAATCGATCGATTATATGTAGATATTTCAGTCAAATGTGTAAAGATTACAGTTTATTGAATTTTCGATAATTGGCTTTCGACAAACTAGAAATGTTTAAACACACCATTTGTCCTAAAACGACTTTTATGACCCATCTAACGAAACTAAAACACAGATTTATTTATAGGATATTTCCGTCGGAGGACAATAATTGCGTTAAACAATTACTGAATAAGTCATGACAAGGGAAAAGACTAACGCTAGCTCTCCAGGGATGAAAGCAGCGACGTTCGCACCGCACCGCCACCAATATTTGCCTCCGCCAAGAACAAGAAGGTTCAACACGGATGAATGTCCTCCTGCAAATAGTGGGGATAATCCCAATTGATTTAATGGAATTCAAGCCTTTCTCTCAGATCTTCATTTCAGGAAAATGCCACAAGTTTGATAAATCTTGATATAGTGTTATTACTTTGTTCATTGCTTACCACCAGAACTTTCTAGAAATAAAAATTTTCTTAAACAAACGATGCAATGGAGTTTACTTTTCGTTGAAGTTTCGATCTCATGATAAGTAAAGAAAAAGAAATCTGTATATTTAGGGAATGTGTTTGTTTATCTATATATTTCGAAGGCAGTTTTTAAAAAGGTCCATTCTAATTTGTTCTAATTAATATCTTGTGTTGAGATATAATAATACTATTTGATTTAATAATGGTATGATATAATAAGAATAATTTGATTTAATAAGACATGATATAATAAGAAAAATTTGATTTAATAATGATATGATATAATAGGAATAATTTGATTTAATTATTGAGAGATATAATAGGA
>JAPMOQ010015486.1:202587-226068 GCA_026543055.1 Argiope trifasciata | reverse complement strand
ATAAGAATAATTTGATTTAATAATGGCATGATATAATAAGAATAATTGGATTTAATTATTGCGAGTTATAATAATTTATATATAAAAAAGGAATAAATTTAATAAATTGTTGTTTTGAATCGTCTTTGTTAGTTAATTAAAATCTAGAAATTTTTATTATAAAATCTGTTGTTCTGTGTTTTTTATCTGCTGTTCATTATTATGAAGGCCATAGGGTTGTTCTGCTCATTCTCGGATTCTAAAACCCTCCTTGCTCTATATAGGATATTTTTATTAAGTCGATGTAGAAGTGAGTGGAAAGGTGAAAGGAACAATCAAATATACTCGGAATATAAGAAAATTTGGCAAACTTAAAAATTGTCGAAAAAATTACAATTAAATATATTTCATAAAAATTTTTATTTTCTGTGAGAGAGCTAAAGAAATCTTGATGAATAAATGACAGATTTCTGCTCTTAAAAATTGTTCACATTTTTACAAAATAATAATAATTTTTTTAGGTTAAAACACTTTTTTAATTTGTTATTAAATATTATTTGTTATAAAAATTATTTTTTGATAATATTTTGAGATTAAAAATGGTAGATATTATCAGTTACATTTAATGATAATATAAAAAATATCTACCATATAAGCAATAAATATTTAACATTGAATTGCAATAAAACAGTACGATAAGAAACGACACTATACTTATATACACTTGGAAAAAGTTAGATCGATAAAGTATCTATTGATTCGGAAATTAAGGTTAAAAAATGAAGAACTCAGCTCTCAACATTCCGTGTCTTACACCTTAGCAAGTTAGAATCGCCGAAAAGTGGTAACGGACAGTATAACCAGTTTTTTCCTTCTCAATTTGTTTCAAATAGGGACTTTCACACGACGTCCTAATTATACAAAAATTTCAGCATGAATACACAAGTGAATAGAAATTCATAAAATATCAGCAAAATTCTATCTTTTCAAATAAGAAAAACATGAAGGGAAATACATCGAAAATTAAATTTAAAAAAATTGAATTAAGTTATAGCCGTAACAGTTCTATCCAACGACGTCCTTTTCATTTTTTATACTATGGGGAGCCAAGGGCCAGAGGAGGTTGAGCAGGCAAAGTTTTTAAAAATACTTTTTAAAATAGTTTTTTAATTTTTTAAATGCAATTGTAAATAAATGCAAATTCTAATATTTACAAAAAATTCGGACTGTAATGTGTATTTACACTAAATTATTTTATTTAGTAAATTAAAGTATAAGTAATTAATTTTTAAAAATATGCAGGAATATTAATTATTTATTTCACTTTACAGGCCTTGCAAAATGATAATTTCTTAGCTGTATTTGTTTCAAATTGTTAATTCTTTATAATCTCTCATGACCGTTAAATACTTAAATTTTGCAAGTAAAGACACCATTAATTACGGCTAAAATTTGAAAATTTTAATATCTTTAAATAAATAATTTTAAAATAAATAAATTTCTCAAACAATTATGTTTTCATAAAATTAAAAAATTTAAAATATTAATTGAAATAAACCTGATGATTAAATTGAAAATACCTTGGAAAATGAAAAATTAGTTAGTTATCAGTTATTAAAAGAAGGGTTTAGGTGGCATAAGGTGCACTCCTTAGGACACCTTATATATATGTGTGTGTGTGTGTGTGTGTGTGTGTGTGTGTGTGTGTGCACTAATATTATAAATGTGAAAGTTTGGATATTTGTTACACAATCACGCCAGAACGGCTGAACAGAATTGGATAAAATTTAGCACAAAAATAGATAATATTCAGGAATAGAACATAAGCCCCTTTTTATTCCGGTTCATTGAGTGGTTAATTTTTTATTCATTAAAAACTAACTTTCATGCCAAAAAACTGAGGTCAAAGATGAGTAAGGCACCAGTTTTTTCCCCCAACAGAAATGAGATTAGGGTTAGCAAAATTTTGATCGATTATTTCAAATGATTCTATTTATTTTCTTTGTGTTTGATGTATTTAAAATCAATTTTTCTTAATGAATCGGTCTTTCTGATTCATTCTGAAGTACTTTTAAATTAAAAGAAAACAGGATAAAGGAAATAAAAAAAATTAGAAAAACTTAATAAAAGGAAACAAAAAACTGGCTTAGAAAAGTCAGGCATGAGCGTTACACCAATTGGCGTTGAAAGTTCTGGACTGATTATTGATAACTGTGTTTTCATTTAAATTGAAAATTTAAAAATTATGAGTAAAATACTATTGTAACTATCTCAATGTCGACCAATAATACATTTCCGTTATTGATAAAATGTTCCCTGTTTTATAAGGCTAAAATTCAAAAATGTATGATTTTTTATTGATACAATCCTTTTCTTTATTGATAAAATGTTCTCAGTTTTATAAGTTTAAAATTTAAAAATGCATAATTTATACAATCCGTTCTATTTTCCTCACGATTTTAATAAACCCCTTTAATTAAAGTACTGAAATCTATTTTAAGTATTTTTTTTCTTCTAAATTCATTTTTAAAGTCATTGTTATAAATAAAATTAGATTCTATTATTATTATATTTTGAATTCATTACTATAAAAAAGTAAAATAAATTCTCCTCATTTTTCATTGTCAGGTAAGGTCATTCATGTAGAAACAAATTTTAATTAAATTACTTGATTCCCATTTACTTATAAAAAATAACGATGATTTTTTAAAATTAATACTCAAAATTATCTCAAAATTTTCGTAGTCAGTAATGCTATTAAGTCTTTTTGTTGTTTCTCACCAATAAGAATTTTCCGTTTGTACATAATAAGCAATTGTGGAAATGAAAGGATAAACTGAAGATTTTGAATAACACGAATATGACTTACTATTGAAATTAAGTACTTGAAATTTATTATAGCCTTATCAACAGAGGGGAAAACCATCTTCCCAGTTCCCTCCAGATCTATATTTTCAGTTCTGCTGTCGCGTGATTCATCTAGGCGTGTATAGGGGAACAGGTCGATATGGGTTTAACTTCCTTTCATAATAGGAAACAACATGGTCTGTCAAAATGGAGAAAAATTTCCATTTGCAGGAGATATTTAATTCCACTCACATTTAGCTCTTAACGATGCATCGTTTTAAAAAACTAATTTATTTCTGAATATATTTAATGAAACTCGATTTTTCTGAAATTATATAAATATCAATGTAATGATATCTATAAAATACAGATTTTAACAAGTTCCCTAATTTTTATCTTAATTTAGCTCATATTAACTTCATGCTAAAATGTTCTCTTATTTTCTGATTCAATTCCTATTTCTTTATTTATGTTACTTGGACTCTAGAAACTGTTAATTCCACGTTTTTATACTCTCCGAGTAAAGGGATAAAAATCTTTAAAGCTTTGCATTTTTTTTTTCAAACATACCTAAATTTCCCTTCCAAAGACTTATAACAAGACGTAATAAAGAAATTCCTATCAGAATTTGAAGATATAAAAAAATGAGGGGAAAATTTCGGCCTCTTTTACTCTCAAGTCGTGTTGTAGACTGATATATTTCTTATTACACGCACACACAAACATTCATATATATATATATGAATTAGAATAAGTTATTATATAAATGTAAATAATTATAATTATTGAAAACATATTTATTAGCATTCAAATAAGTAAATTTTGTTATCTTAATCATTTACTCTTTTTTCAATTATTATCCATATTTATAAATATGAAGAAATCCTTTAATACATTTTTACAAAATTTAATTCCAGGCAGAGCAACTAATATAAAATTATAATACGATATTTTTTTATTTATTTAATCAGTATATTTTCTTTTAGAATGTATTAAGCGTGCATAATCTTAAAAAGCTAGCATTTTAAGCAAGCATTAAAAGCAAGAAAATAAAAAAAATAATCGACTGCAGCATTCTGTTTCTGTAAACATGTAATGTGTCAAGTTAAAAAATTATAAAAATAAAATCAATTCGTCTGCCATGAAGACACGTGTTTCAAATTAAACATCTACTAAATTTCTGCTCTCCTAGTTTTCAAATACTCTATTTAATTCCTATCAACTTAGATAATTAGGGTTCTTTTCAGACCAACAATTGCAACTTCTTAGATTTTGTTTACAAACGGTGGTAAAAAGGATTGCAAAAGATTTTAATTTCATTGTAAAAAAAAATCAAACTTGCAAAAGTTGGTTACTTCTAATTCGTTTTAAATTTAAATTCAATTTTGTTCATTTGTAATAACGATATATCTCCACCCAACTCTGCTATCAAAAATCCAAATTTGAGTGTTGCAATTACTCAGTCTTGAGGATTAAAGAAGAAGAAAAAATATAATACCAAAAATGCTTTTTTCCCCATGAGAGCAATGCTTAGTTTTTCAAACTAAATAAATTTTAAAAAATGGATTCACGTGTTGTTTATTAACCCGATTTTTTTAAATCTTTGATCTTACTTAAATTAAAAACTATAGAGCTATAAAACTTAAACTCAGTGGCACGATAATCTATGTGGCCACAGCGTACAGTGACCATATCTGCTTTCTGATCGCGGTAAGGTGATCAACCCAACGCGTAACCCCCTTCTGTTTGGTTGGTCTTCATTTTATCGACCCACTGAAAAGCAGACTCGACCTCGAGGATCGAACCTCGGCTTTTGGAGAGTAAAACGCTACCACTGGTTCACCGGGCTTCACTATAGGATGATATGGAATAACAAATTTTAATGTCAAAGTTCGCCGTAAGGTGATCAACCCAACGCGTAACCCCCAGTGTTTGGTTGGTCTTCATTTTATCGACCCACTGAAAAGCTGACTCGACCTTGGACTCGACAGAGGATCGAACCTGGGCATTTCGAGAGTAAAGCGGTTCACTATAGGATGATATTGAATAACAAATTTTAATGTTAAAGTTTTTCAGCTTTGAGTATTAAAGACCAGAAAGACACAAACAAAAATAATTTCAAAAATGCTTTTTTTTTTCCGTGATAGTAATGCTTTTGATTGGTTCTTCTTCGCATAACGGAAGACAAATGAAAAAAAAAAAAAACTTGTCTTATGTCTTGTATATTAGCCAGTCTTGCTTATATTTTATAGTACTTTAATTAAAAACTATAGAACTATATTATATTTAGTGGCAAAACAAATTACTTAAAAAACGTCGATTATATCAGAGAGCTATATTCTTGCTAGAAACAGTAAAATGTTTAAAGATTTGAAGCATTTTCAAAGGAAAAAAAATCTCTCTTTTCGTATTTTCAGTCTTTTGAACAGAGGTAGCTAAGCGTTTTATCATTCACCTTTGTAACACGACACCTACACGATTCTGATGCATGTTTCCCCCGCAAGAATTAAGACTCCAACCTATGACCTTTAAATCTGAAAAAACAGATTTTTTCATTACATCAAATATATTAAACGTAAGATATCAGAAAATCTAAATTAAATAAACACATTTTGTAAAGTCGTTTTTGCAGTATAGCTCTATTTTCTACATTGTACGCTCTCTTTATCAGCTTTATATTCTAATTTTTTTTGTAAATTCAAATTTTAATTTAAACGTCTTTTAACATAATTTTTCAAGAATTAATTTTTTTACACTAAAATTTTGCGACAAAGGCGATTTAAATTCAAGAATGTAATCAAAGTGATATGCAACCAATCGAGAGATAAATTTGAAACTTTGAAAAATAATAATAAATAAAAATAACGTTTTCTTACTACCGAACTCCTACGCAGATCCTACACGGAAGGGAAAATTTTCAATCAAATATTTGCTTGAGAAAGAATAAACATGCGAAAATAGAATACATGAAATAGGATTAGTCTTACTGAATTTTTCTGATATCTTAATATCCAATTTCTTCAAAAACGGGAAAATTTCTATGTATAGAATTAAATTTCTGTGCATTTTAGCATGTTTTTTTTTCCATATAAATATATTTTCTTGAGCTGCGATTAAATTAACTATTTTTGGTATTCATTTGATTCTCAATATATCTTTTCAATATATGGCGTGTTTTAAATGTCAAGTCGTAGGGATATTTTTAGACACTTTTATTTAAATTGTTTTAATTCAGGTTTCTAGAGGTAGAATTTAAGGAATTAATTATTTCTTTATGCATTATAGTTTTTAACTTTTGTATTTATATGCATTCTCAATGATAGTACATTAAAAAAAATATTTTCATAATTAAATTACTAAATAGTCAGTTAATTTATTTAAATTTTGAATCAATTAATGAGAGTCATCTGACATTGAATTTGAGTGGGAAAAAACCTCAAGTTTCCATAATATTTCCAAAATTGAATTATAAATTAGAGATTGAAAAGTAGAAAATAACTAATAATTAAACTAAAATTATAAAAGTATTATAAATGCAGGCATTTGACAAAGTATTCTTTTTTTAGATTAATTTCCATTCAAATGGGCATAAAGATTTTTCACAAATTTATTCGTATTATAAACGATTTTCAACATTTTGAAATAAAAGCTGAAACTCCCATATAATCTTAATTGAGTATTTTTTCTTTCAAAATTTTGTTATTTTCTGTTTATTATCATTTTGAAAATTTATTCGCAATAATTGAATACATATATACAAGGTGGCCAGAAATAAAACACCCCTACTCTGACCTCCATGGATATCGAACTACTCAGTGTAAAGGCTCAAAATTTTGTACACATACTATTCAAAATATGGGGAAACGGATTTCACGAAAAAAAAATTAGTTCCTGAAATCACCGATAGGTGGCGCTGCACAACTGGAACTATGATCAAAAGACACAAATAATAATAAAAATTAAAATGTTTATGCGGAATGGAATGCTTCCATGCTTCCTTTTTAATTTTTCTGCCCCTTATGGAAAATAAAAATAGTAAAGAAGCTAGAACTCCCGTTGTAACTGCAATTTCATACTGTAACCAGAAAAATTTGCATAAAGCATGGTTAGAAGCCATGTTCTGGGTATAAAAGAAGTTAAAAGGTGGGGAATGTCATTCTTATTAGTGATGGCTGTCACGCTGCCAGAACGCGCTTTGCTTGTGAAGTTGTTTTACGAGAATAAAGGAAATGCTCCAGCAGCACTTCGAGAGTTTCGCCGACTTAAGGATTTGCGTAAGGGACCATTGCTTCCACAAGCTCTCAGGAGAATGATCGCTCGATTCGAGGAAACTGGACATCTTGGAGTTCAGCCTGGTCGAGGACGCAAACCGGTTCGTTCAGATGTCGTTGAAGATGTTGCCACCGGTATTGTTGAACAGTCAATGGATAATGTTTTAGGCTGCAGTAGTGCACGTGCAGTGTCACGACACTTGGGTGTTCCCTATAGCACAGTGTGGAACGTACTCAGAAAAATGGTGCATTGTTTCCCGTACAAAATCCGCCCTAATCAACAATTGCTGGCCACAGACAGGGAGATGCGACTGACCTTTGCATTGACATTTCTTGCTAGAGTTGAAGTGGATGCATCGTGGCCGTGGCAGATTCTGTGGAGCGATGAGGCCCATTTCCACCTCAGTGGAACAGTGAACACCTATAACTGTCGCATATGGGACATGACAAACCCCCGTACCTTCCAAGAGATTCCACTCCACTCACCGAAAGTTACAGTCTGGTGTGGATTCACAGCCACATTCATCCTTGGACCGTTCTTTTTCGAAAAGGTTACTTCCAATGGCCTTGAGACATGTACCGTGACGGCCAACAGGTACAAAAGGATGCTCGAAACATTTGTTGTACCCCATTTGCAGCAGCGCCAATGCCTTGACACCATTACTTTTATGCAAGATGGAGCACCTCCACACATTGGACTCCCTGTGCAACAGTTTCTTCGCCAACATTTCACCACTGACAGAATAATCAGTCGCGCGTTTCCGACAACTTGGCCATCTCGTTCACCGGATCTTAATCCGTGTGATTTTTGGCTTTGGGGACACTTAAAAAACCTTGTTTATCGAGAACGTCTGATAACCTTGGCAGATTTGAAAGAGAGTATCAGTCTGCATGTGAGAAGCATCTCAGATGACCAGTTACGATCCGCAGTTGAACAAGCTGTCCACAGACTTCACATTTTACATCTTCAGGAAGGGAACCATATTGAGCAGCATTCCCTGCATCGATAACGTCCTTGTTTCATGTATGCTTGGTACTTTCAAATAAAATGTGTTTAAAACGTGTTTTTGTGTCTTTTCAGCATACGTCCAGTGGTACAGCGCCACCTATCGGTGATTTCTGGAACTAAATTTTTTTTTCGTGAAATCCGTTTCCCCATTTTTTGAATAGTATGTCCACAAATTTTCAAGCCTTTACACTGAGTAGTTCGATATCCAGGGAGGTCAGAGTAGGGGTGTTTTATTTCTGGCCACCCGGTATATATTCAATTTTTTTTCGAATTTTTTATTATTTATATTTAATTTGCTTCTTCTTTGTAATCCATCAATACTTGCATCATCGGTTTTGTGTTATATACATTAAAGTTTTTGTCGAATAAATGAGACTCTACTGCACTCTAACTTTAAAATACTATTAATTAATTCAATTGGCTTCATATTTTAGATGAATGGATTTTTTCAATTGATTTTTTCCTCGTTTTTTGAAAAGTTAGAGATTTAAATTTTTTAGGGATTTGTTTACTTCTTTCAAAGAAAATGAACCACTTTAAAGTATGGAAAATTTAGTTACAAATAGCGGTTTAATGAAATAAAAATTTAATTTTATACCAGTGGTGAAATCTGATGACGGCTTTGAGAAACAAGTAGAAAATAATTAAAATTACTAAAAATGTTGCTGTTTAGTATTCTAATAATTGCATGCTTTTTAAACTTCAATAATTAATTTGAAGTAATGATACATCAGGTTGTCGACAATAATTTCATTAAAAAAGTTGATAATATTGAATTCATTAAAATTTAATGCTATTAAGTTAAATTCAGATTGAGTAAATTATTAGATCCAATTTGAATTCATCTTAATTAACTTTCATTAATTGCATTAATCACTTGGAGATTCAACTGTTTTTACACAATATTTTATTCTGCTATTAAGTCTCAAATTAGTCATATTTTCAAATCTAAGTGACAGTTTAATAGCCAAGATTCATTAAAGAAAACCTAGGTGTACAATAAGGTTGATAAAGTATCACATGTTTATATGAACCTTGAAATTTTAAAATAATTTAAGTATCGCATAAACTTTCTTAAACGGGTATAACTATTCTTGCTTCAAAGATAACTGGTGTTTTTTCTTGTTTAGGCAAGTTTACTGCAATGCGGATTTGACATCATAGAGTCATGAAGGAAAAGCTTTCCCTTCCCCTCAGAAAGATATTTTGATTTAATTCAGCTATTAGTGTAAAAGGTGCGTACAAATAATGGACCGGTTTAAAAATCAAATTTTAGAAACTGCTCATGTTACAATAAATGATGCATGAATTTATAGGGAAGTGTTCCAAGTTTTTTTTAACAGTTACAAATCTTCAATGTGTGGCCCTCTTGTTACAGGACATGCGTCCAATCTGTAATCCAGATTGGACTTTCCAAAAATTTTGCTGCATTTTGTTTTCTTCGACATGATACCACAAAAAGAAATCATTGAGACAAGACATTGTTTAAGTATCACAATGCTGAAAATACTGCCAGAACTTAAAGAACACGTTTGTGCAGCATTTAGAATCCTTGACATAATGGTATTGCAAAATGTTTGGAATGAGCTGGATTACAGATTGGACATGTGCTGTGTAACAAGAAGGTCACATGTCGAGCATTTGTAACTGAAAAAAAAAACACCTTGATATATATATATTTAAATTCATGTATTATTTATTGTAATATGTGTAGTAGTTTTGACAATACAATTTTTTAAAATCGGGCCTATCATTTGTACTTACCCTATATTAATTCTATAATTAAGTAGTTCAGTAATAACTTTATAGGCATGTGAGTAAAGTAAATTCAATCTTTCGAAATAGAGTTTTGTAAAGAGCACATACTTATCCATATCGATTTCTTTGAATGAGCTACAACAAAACTTTATATCTATGAGTTCCCCTGTAACTTCTTTCTTTTTTCTCTTTTAGTTCTTTTATAAACCCTTTTACTATAGAACTTATGATGGATAAATTTCAGCAAATGGAAGAAATCGATAAAGAAGTCTTTCAAGACTTTAGTTTGTGGATCACTAGATACGGCTTTATAGATAGTGTGATACAGGTACCTTACCATTGCTACAAGTGAATTGGATTGATTTGCTGTGAATAGCTTTAGGGGTATAATCAGTGTGATTGATACAATATACTTTTCAACAAGGATATCGATAATTGCTGCTGTCTAAAGGAAAATCAATGTATATATGTAAAAACTATTCAGTGAAGGACTGTTTTTCCCTTGAAAAACAGGATTACTAAATTAATTCCTACTAATAATAAAGCAGAATGTTTTCGTGTAAGTCTGTTTGTGCTCTACAGAACAGATAATTGAATCTAGACTTATTAAATTCTACCCTGATATACTTCAGAAAGTAGCAATGAGTATCTCAAAACCGTTATTATTAAGTTTCAAAGTAAGTTTGTTCCAAATAAAAAAAAACTTCACAACCATTGTTATTAAGTTTAGTCTATATAATTTCCGAAAATGATATGTATTTAGCATAAAAACTACATTTTAAAATTTAGAAAACAATTTTTTTAAAAATATTAATTTTACAACATTTTTCCTGAGTTTCCGCAATTTTTAAATTTTTCAATTTGCATAATTTTTAATAATGGAATTCATTGTACCAATAAAATTCAAGCCACTTTCATTTTCACCATTCAATAATTTTCCATCACTTCTCATGTAAATTGAGAGAGCAATCTGCTCAAAATGAAGAATTCAAATTACATATAAAGTGATTACATAGATACATATAATTATGTTACCTAGAAACTGGGATGTTTAATGACTTGGAATTATGGAACTCGACTTGATTTAGAAGGTGCATGTACATGACATACAAAACAGGTGTAAGGTCATTCAAATAGCCCAGCTTAAATTTCTAATACAATTCGATAATTACAATTATTTTGTTGAGGGAATCGGGAACATCAAATTATGCTTAAAAAGTATCATCGAAACTAGGCCTTGATTCTAATTCTCAACAGAATTTTCTTATAGAAAACCTTATAAATATAAATACATAAATTTTTATATATATTTTTCAATAATTAATGATTTCTTATAATTTTCGATAGTATAATAATTTCTTAATATAATCTGCAGTTCTGAACTGCAGAATAAATAATCTATCCATTTAGAAATATTTCATAGATTTTTTAAAGTCTCACAATGAAAAAAAAATGAACTATTTATGAATTAAACTCGATTGATTATTGTATTAAAATATTTTATAAAATGCAATGTTTATAAATTGAGAATGGATAGAAATACAGCATGTGTTTTTTTTCTACTTTTGGAGCTGAATAAAATATTTCTGAAGCAAATTCTGCTAAAATTTTAAACAAAGTATTTGATACACTTGTAAACTAGAAGATTTTGCTTTATGTCTCTTTTTAGCCCAAAATGCCCTTCTGATTTTTTAAAATTTGCTACTTAATTGGTATATTTGGTTTGAAAATTATTTTTTTAATCTTTTATTCAAAAATATAACTAAAAAATCGAATGTTTCTCAAAAAATTCATCCTGAATACTTCTGCTTTGAATAAGTATGCTGATAAAAAAGGAACGTACGATCTGGGACATTTAATTGAAATTTGGGTCAAATATGAGATATTTTTACAATCAAGAAATAATATTAGAAAATAGGGACTTTCCTGGTAGTTTCAGGACGTTTTGACACTTTTATTGGAGCCTAAAAATCTGTATGTAATTCTTTTATAATATTAAAAGAAATCATTATGTTGAGAAGGAATCATTAAAAGTTACAGTGCGTCGGACACATTTTATGAACAGCAAAGTTTTGAAAAAATAATTTTCCAGATAGAAAGTTTTCCAAGATTAAATCTGATTTAAAATTTTAAAAATAAATTATTTACATTTAAGGGGAAAAAAGCATACGACATTTTAATTTGATCAGAAATGGCAAAATAGCATTCAAACATTGAAATGTTAAGGACTAATAACATCCTGCTTAATCCGAGGTATCTGGGAAGAAACTGTTTCAGAAGGAGAAGGCTGCTTTAATTATTATTGATTATCTCCATCAATTAATATTTGCATCATTAAAATATTTTTTATTTAATCATTTGACGAAAAAATCTAATAAATTCGATCAAACTCAAAAAAATTCAACTAAGTGTAGTAAAAGTTGAAGTTAAGAAATCTTCAAACCACCGACTTTAAAAAAAAATAAATCTAATTTTTTCTACGTTTGTTTTTAATCTTTAGAGTGTCAAAAAGAGCTGTTTCAAGTTTTAAGTTCTTCATTTGTTAAAAGAAGATAATTCATATTTATGTATCTATTTTTAAGCATCTGCGGATAGATTATTCTTATGATTTTATAAGTATGTTTAAATACAAAAGAATTTCATTCACTCTAAAAGCTCGTTTTTCCTTGCTTGAAAGATTAAGATCAAATTAATTTGACTCTAAGAAATTTAATATGAATTACATTTAAAAGGGAAACAGTATGTAAAAAATGAGTTAAAATTTAGGACACCATCAGAAATATCATAATGCTATGATGACCATTATGGAAGATTATTTTTGAGTAATTTAAGATAATGAATTTTAAAATATCTGATGAACACGTCGCCTAACCAAATTCTATATTTTGACAAAAATCCCCAACTTTTTTTTTTCTTTTTTTTTCTCAGGTGATATTTAGTCAATATTTTATTGAAAGGGAAGAAAAGCCGAGCATTCAATTGAAAAATTACCAATTTCTTTAGCCCTTAAAAAAAGTGCTGAATTGGTTGTTTGTTTTATTCAATTTAATGAATTGCTTCCCAAATTTAAAAATTTTCTGTCTTACTAAGAAAGGATTCATAAACTCGCTAAAAAAGTTGTTCATTTAGTTATGACAAATTGATTTAACCAAATGGATCAAATTCAATAATTCCTCCAAAGAATTTATATTGCAGTATTTCAATTTCTCTTCAGTTGTTACACATTATTTTAGACTACGCAAAAAATTATCTTGCCTCCACTTTTCTTTATTTTGTTCTCTGCTCACTTTTCTATTTAAATTTTAAATTTTTTTCTTACTTAATTTAAAATTATTTTCTTTTAATACATGGTGCACCAGAGAAACTTACTTATTTGAAAGGTCAATAAAAATAAAAGCACTTAAGTTATTGTTTTAATTCTTTTTTTTTAATTTGAGAACGCAATATCCCAAGCATTCAATGCAATTCACAAGCATTTTGACGGGCAACAAAATGCTTGTGAAATGCTTGTCAGTTGGCATAATGCCAACTGACTAGAGGGGGATTTGGGGACTCCCCCCTTTAGTAGCACTACGTATCACCCCTTTACCTACTCAACTCACCGCTCGGGAGTTTTTCCAAATAGGTAAGTTTCTCTGGCGCACCCTCTAGCTTTATTATTTTTGAAATTATTTATCAATTACCGATGCATATGTATTTATACTTCTTATTTTATTTTGATCATTTCTGATTTTTATTTTCTTTCAATTTTGTTCATTTTCTGTTTACTTTATTTCCTATTTTTTATTTTGCCTTTATTTATGTGTGCTAATTCTTATTTTTGTTTACTATTTTATTTATATATTTAATTTATTTATTTCTGATTTTTATTCCCTTTTTATTTTATTTATTTCTTATTTTTGTTTATTATTTTGTTTATCTACTTATTTTATTCCTTTCTACTTTATTTATTTCTTATTACCAGCTATTTTTTATTCAGTTTATATTTATAAATTATTTTTTATTTTTGTTTATTATTTTATTTATATATTTATTTTATTCATTTGTGATTTTTATTATTCTATAATATTTATGTATGTTATTTCTTATTTATATTGAACAGCCAGTCGTCTGCATCGGAACGGCTCAGGCCAGATCAGATCTTTTTGCATGTTTAGAGATCTCATGTATTTGCAGCATTGGATAACATATAAAGGAACTGTAGTAATACTGAGTTGATATGATATGCTTATTTGCATTTTTAATGTATACAGGGAAACATAAATAGCTAACATACAGATCTATATAAATTAAACTTTAAATTTTTTTTAAGAATGAGCTTTTTACTGATGTAACGCCATTTTTGATACACACCTAATCATCGACAAAGCATATTGGAAAAAATTCTTATGCATTCTCTATATATACTAAATTATATTTACAAAAATTGAAATTATAAGATATTAATTTTTCTTTTTAAAAGTTTTGTCATGAAAATTTTATTTGTAAGCTAAGTGGAATTGCTTAACGAATTAACCAATATTTATTGTGATAAATATATTAATATCTTAATTATTATAGATATTAATATCCTAGAAATCTTAATTATTATAGACATTAATATCCTAGTTATCTTAATTATTATAGACAATAATATAACAGCTTTTTAAAATTTTGTGTTTATTATTAACTATCATCTATCAAACCTTCAAAAACTGTCCGTTTTTAGGAAAGTTAAAAGCAATTTAAAACTTCAAAAATGATTCTTCCCACTCAAAGTGCAGTTTCTTTCTTGCAGAAATGGGGAGAAAAAAGCTTTATTTCGAAACAACGCACAAGCTCTGTTAATGTATAATAACTGTTCCACAGTTTAACAATTGTTGTTATCGGAAAGAATTAACTATGATCTACACAATGAATTTAGTTAATGAGCCATTTAGGTAAAGATTGCGTTCCGAATAGCCGTTTATTCGAACTTTTAACATTTAAAGAAAGAAACGGGAACTTATGTTGGAAAGAACAGTTCCCTATGAATTATTTTTCTTTCTTTCATTTAGCTTTTTTTTCCCTCTTCCGAAATTACAGTCAAAAGTGCATATTTGTATTTTATCTAATCTCAAAGACCATATTTTAAATGGATTTATGATTTGAAATAAAAAAAAACAGCTGATAAAATGTTTTTACAACAGTGACATAGTTAAAATTTATTATTTCCCTGCTGTAGGGTAAGATGGGGAGATATACTTTAGGTTGAATTATAAGTGACAGTTTGATGGTAGTTATAATTGTTAGAACGATTCCAATGGTTTTCTTTATTCTTAGTGTGTAAAGTTTTTTGAGTAATATTTTTAAGTTATTATTTATTTCGAACTCATAAATTGGCAATTTTTTGTTAAGCATTTATTTTTATAACTTTATTTTTCATTTCAGTGTCTAACAAGATTAATCAATATAAAAAAATTAATTATCTTTGTCAACCAGTTGATTCTATTTAATATGTAAATTTGAATATTGGTTGCGTTTAATTAAATATTTTGTTTTTGTTGTTCATAGTGAATGAAAAATATCTGAAAAATTCAAATCATCATAGGCCTTAAAGTCGTTTATTACATAAAACATTCTATATAGTGTTTAATGTTATAGCTTGACTTCTTTCGCTTTTCACGCCTTGATTTTTCGCTAAAAGGTCTTTCATTTTCTTATAACTAATAATATCTCAAAAAATTGCATTTCAAAATAACCATTTCATTCAAAACATCAAAAATTAAATATTATAACTAAAATAATTAAACATGTAGCTCTCGGAAGTCAAATTATATTTCTTATGATAGTAATCTTATTTCTGGCAATAAATTTGATGATGATGACGTCGTGTCCGAGTTACCACGGAAAGGGAGGGCAGTAGCATTTGAGAATAATACCTCTGAGCAACCGAGGGTAAAAGTCTGACCTCTAGCTCATATGAAGATGATACTCACACATTCGTTTGCACAATCTCTTTCATATACTTCACAGATGGAGCACAGCGAAAAGAATAACCACCACTGGAAAGACGCCCTAACCATAAGCTAGAACATCGGTTAGCAATAAATTAATTGCAATAATGGAACAGTAACAATTTAATTTATAACAAAAAATGGAAATATTCAAATTTGGAACTAAAATGTCATATTATGAGTACCATAATACCTTCCACGTTTGGTGAAAAATAAATGGGAATGTTGGAGAAAGTATTAAGGATTTTTTTAAGGTATTGAGTTTATTCTTTAAGGTTCACGGTTCCTTTTTGAGGTTTTAAAACCATTTCAATATTTTTATAAGTTTGATTTATTTAATTTTCATAGTTTTGATTTGAGTGGAATTCAATGAAGACGTACGTATTCATTAACTAAATATGTTAATAAATGTTTACGCCTTTCTTGAATTCCATTCAATTACTAGAAAAATCAAGAGAAATTAGGAATTAAAAGTCCACAGAAATAACCCTCGTATGGATTTTTTTTTAAACACTTCGACGCTTGAATCTATTTTTAGTCAAGAAATGTGCTATTTTTAAATTGAAAAAGTGCATACTTAAATAAAGGAATGAAAGAAACCAAGATATTATTCAGGAAATCTTTTAAAATACTTAAATAAAAAAAAGGAAATTCATTCCGTGAAAACTAATAGAAAGTATTTATATGTCCTTTCGATATTATTTTATTCTGTTACTAGTATGTTAGTATTCTTACGAAGGAAAAATTATCAGATACCTAATAATTTTTTCTAAAATAATTGCAATAAATAATTCTTATCACATAATTAAATCAGAATCTAAGTAAATTTGTAAGAATAATCTTAACAAACAGTTACAGGTTACAGTAGTTCTAATACAATATAAAATTTTGAGAAAAAAAGAACAATTTAATTAGAAATAATAAAAACGCGTATGGAATTTTATTAAGGTTTAGCTTATTGAGATAATTAAATGCTTCATATCATCTACTCTGATGTCTCAGACTTGTTTTCTCTTTGATTATTCACAGCATTCTGTTATTTAATTTTTATAGCTAAATATTTAAATTTTATTTTTGTAATTATTATTTTATTTCCTCTATCCTTTATAATTAGAATCCAAATATTTTACAAATTTATGATATCGTTGATTCTGTACATTGTAGAATTTATTAACAAGCTAGTCATAAAAATAATTTTTATCCTATCGAAAATTCATTTATAAAATCATTTTTGTATTAGATAATTATAATTATATACAATTTAAAATATGTAAATAAAACTGAGAAATGAAAAACTTTCTTCCGTTTCAGATAACATAATTGCGATTTCCAAAGATTTATGCTGAAACTTCGATATCAAGAATTCCAATTGGCGAACTAAGTAGATACCTAGAGCCTTAGTTGTCGGGGGTTCAAAGTGCCATTATCTTACTAGCTTATTGATAAAAAAATGTATTTCCAGACTACTTCCTTAAATTTAAAAAAGACCATTAAAAACATTTTACTAGCCTACTAGAAAAATAGATTTTGTAAAAAACTTAAATTCTGTAAATTATAAAATAGGTTTTTAGTATTAAAACCTTTTATGAAAAAAAAAAGAAATGCTATATAATCATAATCCATGATAAATAAATGCAAACATTTGAATTTTTCTTAAAATTATTATTAAAATAGAAATTGCCTTTGAAATAAATCCCTAATATATTGATTAAATTAAAAATATTTTGAAATATGAAATAAATTCGATCGATTTATTAAACGTAGGACCTCACTATGTGTATTGTATAGACTGTATCATGTCAAATCCCGTCACTGCTTTTGGAATTTTTATAAAACGAGAAAAAAAGGCTCTAAAACTAATTTCTTGGAAAAAGCTAATTTCAAGGGTAAAATAAAATATATCCGTGAGATCTCAAAAATTATCTGTTCTGAAACAGAAACTTAACTGTATTATGTACATTTGTACGTGCAAAGCGATTTTATTTCATTTTTAAATTGGGTGGTTTAATAAAGGGTGAGAATGCAAGGATAGAGGACATTAATTCAATAATTTATTTGAAAATACCAAAAGCCAGAAAAGTGTTTTTCTCATTTAAATATTTATAGAAAATAAAAATCACTGAGTGCCATAAAACTGAAACATGGGACAATTTGTAATGCGTCATTACATTGCTTAACAGTTAGAATCAATCCATGTGTAGTTACAGTCATATGACTTGTGTAATTACATAAAGCATTTAATCACACGATTTCTTGCTCTCCATTTTGACTCGTATTAATTTTTTCACTACTACAAGATCCGCATTTCAAATCAAATTAATAAATATTGAATTGTGAAACAAGTATATCACCATAGAAATATACCAATTCAAAATGAAAATTTTATTGTAAATGAAAATTGAAACATTAGGCTTATACAATTTTTAATAAATAAACATAACGAATTTTTTTCTATTTAATCCATTTATTTTGATAATTATTCGATATAATAATTACATTCATCTGAAAAAAATTGATTAAATTTTAGCCGGTTGTATGTCAAAGCATGAAGTAAAAAGTTGTTTTTGTAATTCATTTGGTTTGTTAGATTAGTAATTTTACAAATTATTCCTCATTTTTTCAATGAAATCTACATTCTTCATTTTTTAAAAGATAATTACAAATTGCATATATACTTTGAAGATTTAAAAGAACGAATAACAATACTCAGTTCTTTATTATGCCACCACAAATTTTGACAAAGATATACTTTCAAATGCTTGTTATCCTTTTATTTCTTTACCCTTTTATTTTTATTTCTTAAAAATATTTTACATGTTTAAAGATACCATTTCAATATATTTAAAAATTCTCTTTTCCGATGAAATGCATCTTTAGGAACTTCACAATTTGAATCTTAAATCAAATATTCAAAAAAACTGTGTGCTTACATTATTAAAATTTGAAAAAAGATTTATGCATGGCTGCATTAAAAACTCATTTTAAAAGGAAAAATACATAAATATTCCGCAAATCGACGATAAATCAGAAAATGATTTGAAAAAAAAAAAGAACATTCTAATGAAAAAAATTGCAATAAATTTCAACAAAAGCTAAATCAAATTCAAAGTCTGATAATAGAAAAAGAATTCAAGATGAATTTTTCTTTTTTAATCTGTAAGATAAAAATATTCCAACAGCACTCGATTTAAAAATAATTTTAATGCCTAAAATTACTTAATAATTTTTTCTAGTTTCTCAAAAGAAATCTTCAGTCATAGTTTAATGTTTCTAAAAAGAATCTTTGTAGACATATTCAATTTTCGAAGCTATATTCATACTGTTTATAAAACATTAAAAATCGTTTTCAATAAATAAAATCAAACAACTAAAACTCTCAATCATATTTTATTTTATATTCGGAAATATAATTTTATAATCCGAATAAAAAATAGAGCTCACAATTATAATATTTGTGTTAAATAACTATTTTGATTTTTTTGTCTAAGTTTCAAATCCTTGGATATTTTCAACAAATAAATAAAATGCATTTATGACATAAATGATTATAAGAAAATCGATTTGTCAGAATTATATCGATTTAAATTTCATTTTTTTAAAGTATATAAACTAATAATATGCATCACATTTTACTTTTACATATGAAATGCGATTATCAATTTAATTTTAGAATCTTTTATGCTACATGTAATTCAGGCCCATAATTTTATATTACAATATAAAATGCTATTAAATGTTAAATAATATATACATTTGTCATGTATCTTTGTTGAATATAAATTAATTCTTCTATGTTAAGAAGAAAAGAATTAAAATAAGATAAAAATGTAAAATATGCTAAATTTCACTCGAACAATTTTTATTTAATTATTAGCGGACTTTGGTTACCATCTGGTTAACATAGTAAATTGGTCTGTTTAATTTAATTCATCATTCTAATTAAAGTCATTAGATTTTTTTTTTTTTTTTGGACTTGGAACAAAAAAAGGACTTTGAAGGGGAAAACTAGAACATAATGTTGGAAAGAAAAACGATTTTTTTTCTTTCCCATAAATAATGAACAAAACAATGAACTAAAAATATTTGCAGAAATGAAACCGAAAGAAATGTGATAAATACTAAACATGACACAAAATATAATTTTTAGCTATTAGAATAGGACTCTTAGTCAAACACAAAGGACTCTTAGTCAAGACCAACAATGCTTATTATAAAATAATAGAATTCAATGTTTCATTATTCAATCAGTCTTAATAGCAGATTATTGGACCTTTTTTTAAAAAAAGAAACAGTTCAATTATATTAAGTAAAGAATAGTTTTAAGAATATTTTACTAAACATCATAATAGGATCGAGGGCCTGTTTGAAATATTGGATTTTAAAATTTCTCTTATTAGAAGTATATAACTATCCTTAACAGTGTAGAAATATGCTACTGAGTCACGATTAGAATGGACATTGTTTACAACCCAACTGAAAATTATTTCTTTCGAAATTAATGCAATACATCGATTCGTTTTCGGTGATTATTCTTGATAGTGTTCGTTATTCTAACGAGTTGCTTGTCTGCAATTCGGTCAATATGATATTCTGCCTTTCAAAAGCATCAAATCAATAACATTTATAGTTAAAAGGATAGTTGAAAATTATATATATATGTTACACATACACACAAAAAAGGATAATTTGGTTTATTTCATTCAAAATCGTTCTAAATGCGAGAGTATTTTTTGTATCCGTCAAAGAACTTATAATTTTTATACAAATTTATATCATGAAATATATAGATTAGTACTCTGTTTTAAACATTCCGAATAGTGTAATTAAATATGTTAAGATAATTTTAAATTTTAAAGATATAATATTTAATATAATATAAATTTATAATTTATTTTAAATTTTAAATAATTCTTTTTATTTTATTCAGTTTATCTTCCGATTGCTTTTTGCATTTTCGACAATACCTACGACAGAAATCGATTTTAAACATAATATTTTAAAATTTTCTTTTCAGCAATACTTATTGAAAAAATATTCATGGGAATGATAAATTATACTTCTAATTATATAAATTAAATCACCAAATTAGCTCTATGCAATACTACTACATTTGAAAAGTAAATGGTACATACTATATAAATAATCCACACGATATCGATTAATTTTATCGATTTTATCTAAAAATTCTATTTGATATATTTATGGACCTATATCTAATAGTGAGAACTCTAGTTCACCGAATAGATGAATACTCGGAGTATCATTACATGCTATTAAATTTTCCTGAATACCAGTTACGGTCTTGAACAGTGATATCAGTTAGGCAGAGGAGGCAGCTGTCTAGAGCAATGGAATTAATTAAGGCTGCTAGATAAAAAAAATGTTATTAAACTAATTTATAAAAAAAATAATGCAAATTTCTTAAATTATAAACTCTGAAAATAATGTTAGAATTTTACTAAGCATAATTTGATAATGTCCATTGAATTCATTTAATCATCATAGCAATGATAAATATCAAAATTCTGATTCTATGATATTTCGGGCCTACTCGAATCCGCTGCATTATTGAGTCATAATAAATAAATAAAACAGGACAGATTTAAGAAAGCGCATGAAAATTATCCAAAATCAATCTTTACCTATTGATTAACTGAAAAATATATCTGAAATACAATTAATTGACCTGTAGAGAGGTTTTCCAATATGCACTGCTTAAGAATACAAAATACCTAAATACGTCAGAAATTAAGTGATCAAATAAAGAAATTTGGAAAAATAAATTTAATTTTTAATTTTCAACAGAAAACATAAATTAAATTATTTATTTTCACAAGAAAAATAATTAAATGATTTATTTTGATTCTGAAAAAACCAAACTGAACTCAATTTTAAAATTTGATTTTAGTGCCCCCTAATATATATATATATATATATATATACAATCATAAAATTATTAAAACAATCAAAATCCATTTCTTGATCAACAAAATTAAAATGAAACCAACTAGGTCGAAAACGAAATTAAAACTCAATTCAGAATTACACGCAAAAGTTCACAAAATGAAAGGTAATTGAATAAGAACCCAATAATGAAAAGTAAATGAATAAGAACCCAATAATGAAATAAACCTACAATACAATATTCAAAGAGTATTTAAACGAAACAGAAGTAAAAACGTCAACGAAACCAAACCGGAACCGGAACTAAAAATCATTACTGATTAAACAAGTTATAAGAATTAAAAGTTTTTAAAAACAATCATTGTATTTAGAGAGCGCAAATGCAGCTACAACCAAAATGCAAATGAATATAAATTAATTAACAAAATAAGACAACCTAATCAAAATAATCCATAGAAAAATCATTAGAAAAAAATAGTCAATAAAAAAGGAATCCGGCCTGAAAACTTCATCAGGAGCCACTTTCAAGCTGGGATTCTAAAACAGGGAATTTTTTTCTGTGAGGCGTCGATGGACAATGTCCGAAAGTACTGACGCCTCGTGGCCCGAAAAATCCCCCGAAGATGAAAGCAAAAGAGACATACCAATTCCAACAGTAAAAGACAAAAACAAATCAAAACATCAACAAATGAAACAAATATATATACACAAAAGGTAAAACCATATAAGAAAGATCATAATTAATGACAAAATTAAGAAAAATCAGTTCCCTGACCTGTTCGCTAGTTATCCTCCATTCTTCTCCGCCAACAAAAAACAACAACACCGTGAAACTAAACATAAAGGTGATTTTTTAGCGCCATCTATTTCACTAATATTTCATTATTTCTTTTTTTATTAAAATATTGATATTACAGTAGTTTTTGGGAAAATCATTATTGTTTAAATTTTTAATAAAACTATTTGTTGCTTTTATAAAAGAAATTTTGTTATTACAAATTGTTTTAATTTTATTAAATTGTGAGAAAAGTACATTTTTGAAAATTTTAGAGTTAAGATTAGAGTGATAATTACAGAGTTTAATTATATTAAATTTGAATTCGTCTCTTTTATCATAAATACCGACTATTGTTTTTTCATTATCAATTTTGATCCTTAGATCCAGATAAGTAGCTTCAAGATTATCACTATTTGTTTCTTTTAAAGTTAATTCTTTAGGATAGCAGTTAGTAACAATATTGGTATTATCCAAGTTAATCAAAATCAAATCATCAATAAATCGCCAACCGTTTATTAAGTAATTATTAATTATTTTTTTCTCGTAGTAATGAAGGAAAATGTTAGCTAAAGCACTTGAAAAAGCTGTACCCATTGGGATACCTTTAACCTGTTTATAAAAATCAATACCATTAAATATATAATTTTCGGTAATATTAAAATTGCATAAAGCCAGCCAGTCATTTTTATTAATTATATTTTCATTTAAATATTCATAATATATATGTGTACAGACATTTAATAATTTCTCATGGGGCAGGTTGGTGTATAAATTTTCAAAGTCAAAAGTATTAATTTTATAAATTTTGTTATCTTTTAAGAAATCCAAAATCTTTTTGTTATTATTAATGACAAAACATTCTTCTTCTTCTATTTTATTTAAGATAATTTTTAGGAATTTGAAAAATTGCTTCCCCACTGTTAAATTTCACAAAAAACCAATTAAATTTAGATTTGTTAC
>JAPMOQ010015486.1:174336-196096 GCA_026543055.1 Argiope trifasciata | reverse complement strand
ACATTATGAATGTTCTGAGATAATACCGCAATATTTTGAATTATGATCATAACCTATGAAGGAGAAAGTATGCTTGTGGTAGGTTTTGCATTAAAATAAATTAGATTTATCATATAGCAGATGAATTCTGGTTTCAAATCACAAATATCTAAATTAATTAGCTATGAATTTAAAGTTAAGTCAGTTATATTAAATGGAAACAATTTCTTAGTATATATTCACCAGAATTATTTTTATGCTCAAAATCTTGAAATATAAATTCCTATCCTAAATTCATTCATTAATTTTAGCACTGCTAAAAGACATGCTGTAAATGCTTTTGTAAAAAGCGATAGATTAATCCTTTAGTATAACAGAAATAAAAATTTAACTCGGAGACCAAACTTCTGGTTCAAACAATCACAGTACGATATTTTTTAGTTTCAAATTCTCTATCTTTATTTAATTTTTAAAAATAACTGTTAATTATATAGTTGTATTAGCATATATTCAAAAAACACTTTTGATTTCATAACAACTCGCGTTTGTATACTATAAACTCAATAATAAAACCAATGAAAATTACTCTTATAAAATAAGATTTAAGATATTTATAAATTTCATTTAAATTGTAGAAAAAAATATACTGGAATAAAATTGGTAAATCTGAATAGTTTATTTATTTGTTAATTTTGCATCTCAAAATTGTAAAAACGAAAAAAAAAAGTACATTTCAAAGAGATTTTTTTAAAATTTAACATAATTTTTAATTGACAATCTAAATAAAATTACTTTTTCTTCGTAAACATCTGCAACCCAAGAAGTAGGTTACACTAGGCTCAGCGATAGCAATCTGCCCTGTAGAACATTTTGAATGGTTTTGTTTTATATGTATGCCCCATTATGTAATTTACATATAATGTAGTACCCTATAAAATTTTTCTTATTGCAATAATTCTGAGAACCATATCAGAATATTTCAATAATTTTTTTACAAATAACTTTATTTAAATTAAATTAATGTGGCTATTTGTAGTTTTATACATTTTTACTTGATTTTTGCGTATTATTACAATATTTCCTTCTTTATATTCAGAGTTAATAACATTCTCGAATTCAGTCATTCGATAACAGGAGGACTCAATACAGAATTGCTTCACACAAGCTGGCGGATTTCCGATTAAGCAGCTGTCTAGAACCTCTAGATAGAAGACAGCCACAAACAAATCTTTGAAAAGATTTTATGCGATTAATTGACAAATTAAAAAAAATGTGAAAATTGTTGGCGTTTTTTCTTTTATTATAACATTCAAAAAGATTACAGCTCAAAGATTATTTCTATATTAACTACTAGACGCCTTTGGCGACCAGCTGGTTCGCCAAGTGTAATGGGGTCTAAGATTTTCAATTAAATACTTATGTGCCTTGCTCTCTTTATAATTTCTCTGCCAGATATACTTAAACTTCGAAAGTCACTTAACACTGATTTACTAAATTAATGATATAGATGTTGCAAACGATCATAGAAACCTTTGTCTTGTATTTCTTTTTTAGAAAACAAAACATTTAATATTTATTTAATTTCATCCAATCACGTGGTGAATGTTACATTTTTTTTTTCGATTTCATTTGCAGTCATAGTTAATTTATTTTTTAATTTGAACTTCTGTCAGTATGATTTCAACAGTTTAATAAAAGCTATTTTTTTCCCTTTGCTCGTTCATTATTTATTTTAGAAAATGTCACATATTATATTTCTTTTATTTTATCCAGTCACGTGCTAAAAGTTGCATTTCTTTAGATTTAATTTGTAATGATAGTTGTTTTTTTTTAGTTTGAACTTCCGTCAAAAGGATGACAACATGCTGATAAAACCTAATTTTTCCCCCTTGACGTGCTTGTACAGATTAAATTTTATTGTTTTGTCCGAAATATATTGTTGTAAAACATGGTTAAAATATTTCTTTACAAATTCGTTAAAAATAGAAGCTTAAGTTATACATTAAAACAAAGATACCATTAGAAAGCTAATTTTTTAATCTTTAAATTGATGTAAAAATCATGTTTGTGCGATAATTTTTTCGGAAGTTATAGCGGAAAATCGTCGAAATTTCGCTTAAATTTTAATTAATTCAAATCCTAATTAAAAATTCGAAAAAAGGGCTCCGAGGTGCACATTCCCAACCTCCAAGGTATACATGTACCAAATTTGGTAGCTGTAGGTCCAACGGTCTGCTCTGTAGAGCGCCAACACACACACACACACACACACATACACACATTGAGCTTTATTATAAGTACAGATAATTTAAAAAGTTTCTCTTTTAAATGATACGAAACCCCCCGAAGGCACCTAGTAATTGAGGATGAGATGCTTCCGGCATGGTAGTTGGATCTCGTCAACCCACCGGGTTGACGAGATCCACTAGGTGGAGGTTTGACCTTCCCATCTATGACGGGGTGTATTTCCTACGGGAATTGTTGTACTGTGGCTGATGATGTCCATTAGGACTCAACCACAGTTCCCACCAGTGTTGCTGTTGCGACGGTCCGGTCATTCCGTTTTAAGTGGTGTATTCGTGTTCCTTCGGGTAGGTCGGAGGTCAAGTATACGACTTTCAATGATACGAAAATTTTCAACAAAAGCTTGTTTACCAACATAAAATAAAAATTTATTCTGCGCGAGTACGTTGGGTACGCACTGAAAAAAAATTAGCTTTTATCAGAGTGTTGCAAACACGTTGATAGAAGCACTAATTGAAAGATAAAGTCAATTAAAACAAAATATAGAAAATTGTAATTTTCAGTGTGAGTCTGTAAGAAAACATGATATTTTGTAGAAAAATAAGTGCAAGGAAAAGTTCAATGAAATCTTTAAAAATATCTCTTTTATTAATTCAAAAATTAAGACAAGTCTGGTTTACATAAAGGGCGTCAAGTTGCCCAATCTAACTGATTCACCACAATTAATTTTGAAACTGCTGATATTAGCACCACATGTAATAGAAAAGATGCAGGAGAATTAAAGAATTCCATTTTATGAAATTTGAGACAATAAATGTTCTGATGAATTATGACTTTTATATTTTTAATGTATCCTCAATCCTATGAGTAATATTTAGTAAAATATTCTCGAAATACTAATATTTTGAATAAAAAAAGAAGGTTCCACTCTATTATGATTGAAAATGCACGAGTTATGAAAATTTGAACGTTATCGCCGCATAGAAGTGAGCGATTTTAAACCATTACATCGGCCATCCTAAAAAAGAAACACCAATCAGTGTCTACCGTTTCCTCAAGACTGATTAGCTTAAAACTATGAAAATATTAATTCAAAACTTCATAGCTCAGTTAGATTTGGTCTCAAAAGATAGAAACATGTTTTTTTTTTAAATTTTATCATTGTTTTTTAAATTTTATTTTGGATTTCGGGGCTTCGAAGTGGAATACTTTACAGAATATGATTCCTTAAGACCAAAAGTCGGGTAAAAATTTAATCTTTGTATATTTTTTCAAGTACATTTATATTGACTGAAGCAAAATGAAATATTAATATTTTCGTAATTCAAATGCTTTTGAAATAAAATAAAAAATGAATTTCATGATGAATCAGTGAATTTTGTTATTTAATAAATTTCTGAGGTGTTAAAAAAAATCTGTATTGCACATAAGTCTTCAATGTTCAAAAAAAAATTTTTTTGTAATTTTTTGAAAATAGGTTGGTGTTAGTAAAAATGTTTTTTTAATTGAAATTTAATCACTTCAGCATCAAGAATAAGCGGCTAAAGGCGTTAATAACTAAGGTTATAAATTATACAACTATTAAAATTTAAAAATATTTTGCCAAAGAAACTATTAAGAGATCAAGTTGCATAAAATATTAAAGTGAAAATTGTAAAGAAAATTAATTGATTTGTATCACCCGGTTGTCAAAGAAGGTTAGAAATAAATGAATAAAAGTATACGCACTTCCAAAAAATTACTTAAGCTAAAGAATTAACTAAATGTAGATTGTTAACATAGTCATTACGCAAAGAATATTTTGAAATGTGAAGCTAAATTCATCATTTTATTAGAAAAAGGGGCTTTGGGGTCAAAAGGTCTAAATAATAAACCATTTAAACGTAAATCTATAAATTTATAAAATTTCAACAAAACTTATTCATTCTCAAACTTATTTATATTCCCAAGCTCTAAATGCTTAAAAAAAGAAATAATAATAAATGTAGTTACTTGTTAATAATAATAAATGTAGTTATTTGTTTACTTGTTGCTATCATAATATATGAATTCATCTTCAAAAAGTATGCATCGTATATTTACTAATTTGGAATTTTTCCAATGGAGAATAATGCCGAATTCATTTTTATCTTTAGCTATAACTTTTGTTTGTTAGAAAATATAACAGAATACTTTATGACAGGAAGGATAATTTATACATTGATGTCCTTTTTTCGTAAAGAAATACGAATAATCAAAAAATAAAATAAAAACTTTTATATTTATTTTAACCTCCATCATATCATTCCGTTCAAGGCTTTAAGGAATAATGTTATTAAAAATAACATTATTCCTTAAAGGAAAATCAAAATGAAGTTCGGATTTTTTTTCAAAAAAAGAGCCCCGTTTCAGTCTGTAACTGATAGGATAAATTACATTAACACAAAAGGCTGAATTAACTAACTTGAAATTTTGAAATTTTAATTAGCTAGGATGAATCTATTTTTTATTAAGTGAAAGCTAAAAGAGTCTGCAAATAATATTTTAATTGCTTTCGAAAATTACAGTCGCTTATTGAAGCACATGCACATTTTATTTACTTTGTAATTCTACCAAAGACATTTTAATTTCATTGTAAAGACAGGTTGTGTGTTTATTCTATATAAATTGATAAATTTAATGAATTGCTATTAAATTTATTTTTTTAAATTTAAAATTTATTTTTAGTTATGAACACTTGCATGATAAACCTAAGCAACGAAGTAGTTTTCATCATAAAACTATATATTTCTTCAAAAAGGTGATACATGTGCTAATATTAGGATCATGACATAACATGTGACACAAGAGCACTGAAATTGCGTAGAATTTGTGTTCACAATTCATAGCAACTGAAAAAGAGGGAGGTAATTCGCATTTAATATCATTCGTTACGCTTAAAAATAATATCATAAACCAGAAGTAAACCTTTACATGAGGTAGAATAATCGGAAACTAGAAAAAAGGCTTAGCTCATTGTTAACAAAGAGTTTAGAATTAACAGATTTAGTATTTCACAAATTTAGAAAGCTGTCAAAGTACAGATACTGCTGAAAAGCAGCGTTCACACGAGATCAACCATTCATCGCTGTTAGGGCAATGACAAATATTTTGACCAGTGAAAGCCATTGTTCGATTGGAATTGTAATTTTCTTTAGGTGGACCGGGTCTTCTAATCCGCAAAATAGTTGGCCTTGAGTAAACTCTGCTTAAGAAAGCCAAGCAAACCAATGGCAATACATGACTTCCATGAAAAAAAAAATCTAAACCAGGCAGCGAACAGTAGGCGTGTAAAACCAAAAAAACGATAAGCATCTCGGCTTACTGTGGCCAGACAGAGTCATAAAAGGGACATAGTGACCCACCAACAGGAATGTTAATATCATTGACAACAGACAAATGTCACCACCATTACAATGATATAACAAACACAAATGAATGAAGTCGCGTTCTTCTTACCAGTAAGAAATGTTGGAATCTCACAAACGATTTTCCATTCCATTTTGTATGGGGAGAAGTAAGGATAAATCAAAAAATGAGACCATTGGGGCAATCATAATATGCTTTTTAAATTAGGTTTAATGTTGGAAGATAGTGAATGAAGCTTCACCATTTTAACAGAGGTTGAGGGCCCTAAATCGTTACTATGATGAAATTACTCCACCACCATCACCTCATGCGTCTGGTTCAAGGGGTCGAAGATCCTAATTTTATGTTTATGGGCAAATATTAATGATCACACTGGTCTCTTTATACTTAGGAACTTCTGGGAAAGGAATATACCCTTCGACTGAAATGGGCAGCGTTTTCCTCTGATTTAAATCCCATTGAGAATTTTTGGGAAGCTTCTAGGCTATGTCTAATGGTACAATCATATCCTCTATCAGACACCTGGTGCAAGTACTCATTGAAGAAGGGGTAATATTGCCTTGAGAACTGCTGGATAATATTGTTTTCCAGAATGCACAGTTTGTCACTAACATTTTAATAATTGAAGATCACATCTCTAACAAAAGGATATCCATTTATTGTTTCTCTCATCAAGGCATCGTTTTGTACCGCAGCTATTCTGTCGAAAACGCCATTTTCTATTTCGTTTCCTAAAGTATGCTTCCTGTTCATTTTTTTTTCTTATTAAATTGTCTTTAAATATTACATTATCCCTCTGTATTATGGATATTTCCTGTTTACATTTTGGATAATTATAACAAAACTAGAAAAGCTATTTAATTTTTACATGTTAGTTTTTAAAAATATAACATTTCTTAGGCAAAGGTATATTTTTCAACTATTTCCCATTTATTCGATTTTTTCAAAAAAATTCTTAATAGTTTTTCATTGAAAAATATATAATTAATCACAGAATTTTGGTAAAATCTAAGTTAAACAAAGGTGTCCCCTTAATGAAGCATTTTGAATTTCGAATGAAAAGGAATAAAATACATATTTAATTTCCAAAATAAGTAACTTTTCTTTCAAAATTCCAAGGAAAGAAAAAAATAGGAATAAAAAATTGCAGCCTATGCTTCTTTTTTTAAAATTATTTTAATAAGCAAAGGGACTGTCTATAAATTGAGTCATGCATGAATAATGAAAAAATTACTCAAACTGTTTCACAGACTAAATAGTAAAAGCTATCAAATATTACTCCTATTTATTTCTTGAATCGATGATATGTCTCAAAAAATGTTTTTAATTATTTTCAAATAGGCTCTTTCTCAAAAATTAGCCAAAACACTCACATTCTTCCTCAATAATTTCACAGGATGTTATTATACTAATAACTATTAATATACTGCTTTACATTACTACTATATATGTATCACTTTAAAAATAAATAAATAATAATATTTTTTTATTCGTATCAATTTTATTTTCTTAGGGGTTTTTTCTTCTAATTTTGATACTTTAGGAAAACTATTTTACTTTACCTTTCAGTGCTTTAGTTACTGGATGCCGGCTTCCTGGCATAGAGATAAAGTATCTTCCCCATGATCTGGGCTTTCCGGGTATGCATGAAGTAGCTAAGTCGTACTCTTGACCCTAGTTGGTGCTACTGAAATACAAGGGACGCTAAAATTAGGTTTAAATCGCTGACTATCGGTCAGTAGCCTTGCAAAAGTGTCATTAGTAACAATAACAACAACAGTTACTGGATTCATTTTCTGTACACATGCTGTACAGAAAATTAAAAATTAAATAAAGATAGGCGATTCAAGTAGATTGCATTCTTATTCTAAAATTCTTCATAACAGAAGTTAGAATTTCTTTATTTTATTTCTAGTAAGTAATTACCTAAAATTTTTATTAAAAATTAGACTACATTGAATAGTTTTGCAGAAGAACTAGCTTTATTACTGTATTAAGTTATTATAAATGAAAATATATCTGTGTTTTGAACTAATGTAACCATAATTACAATACTACTACTTTTGAACTATATCGTCAACTACATAATAAGATAAATGATAAGCTAAATTCTCCATACAATGGCTTTTGGTTTGTAAGTCTAAATATAGATTACAATATTTGAAATTTCAACTTTTTTTATTCATTAAACCTTTTTAGACAAATAGGAATCTTTGGTATTAGCAAATGTTTAAAAGAAAAAGATAAAGCTTTTTTCATTAATAGAGTTTTACTAATATATTACAATCTGTATACGTATTCTGCTATTTTAACTAATTAACAAATTGCAAATTCATTAATCTTAACTACAAAATAATGATTCTTAAACAATAAATAATGTATATAATTACAAATAAATATTAATTTTTTAAAAATTTTATTCAGATATATATTAGACGGAGCCCTTTCTCTTAAAGCAAAACTATTGTAAAAGGGTTTGGAGCAGAGTTAAATTAAATATTGTTTATCATTATTGTAATGAGGAAGCAATCTTAATTTTCATATAATTTTTTCGATCGCATTAATTCTACTTAATAAAATAACCTTGGTACATCAACGTTTTAAACATCAAATAAATATAAAAAATATTTTCTTATTGAATTATGAGACATAGAATTTTACCATTTTAAACCATTTCACTCAAAACCTTTATTAAACCTTTAAGAATCTCCTTCATTCCACCAAAGTCGTTTAAAATAATGAAATTCAAAACTTTCTTAAAGAAATAATAAAGTTCAAAGTAAAATTTTTTTATGATTTTAGCAATACATTAATTGACTCATTAATTGTATAAACATGTCGATTGCAATATATTATCCATTATATGAAAATATATATAACAATACTGATTCCGCCCTCATTTAAAGCATTTTTCCAATAAATGTATATGCCCATCTGTCAGTTTAGAAAATAGCTATTTTTCTGCAATTAGAATACAAAATACTTATTAAAAAGTTGTATGAGCAATTATATTTTGATTATTTTTTTAATATTAAATATATAGGGTGTGGCCGACTTCGACTGAAATATTCAAATTGATGGTAACAGACATCAAGAGAATATCATACCAAGAAAATTACCATAGAACCGACCAATAGGAATCTTTAACTTATAGGTGTAAGCTGCATAATAAACTTTGCGGCCGCAGCTTCGCACAATTCCTTAAAAAATATCGCAACATCTCCTTTCTGACGTTATGATGTAATTGCATCATCTTTATTATAATCTTTCTTTGCATCAAATAAATATTTTTCTCCTTATTATTGATCATTTTTTACCACTGTCTCTTAATAACTAATTTGCAATTTTCTCACGTTGAGTTGAAGTCCCTTTACTATAGATAAGTTTCGTTCTCTTGTAACCAACCATTACTCTTCTGAATTTGGCGACAAAATGTATTTTAGTTTTCTTCCATATAACGTTTGGCGAAAAAGTGCAAAGGCTAATTTGTTATGTGATAATTATAACATTTGCTGTGTTGTAATTATTTCCAATTTTGTGCAGAAACAACGAAGTATGAGAAAAAATCTTGATAATTTCTTGAAGATTAATTAAATAATTGATTTTTGGTTTATAAAAAAAAGCACGTGGAATTTTTTTTATCCCAAGCTACGCCGTGTATATCAATCGGTTACAAGATAAAATTAAATTATCTCCACAAATATATAATTTACATAATTGTGATAATTAAACTGCTGTGTTAATTGAATTAATCAATTTAGCGAACTCAACTCATATTGCATCTCTGTCTTAAGATCAAGGTAAATCTGCATATTTCTAACATCAAACTGTGTTTTAATTCAGCTATGTCGTTTAAGACGCACTATAGATTTCAAAATTAAATCAAACACATTAATTAGAATTAGAGATTTTTTAAATTTAGGGCAGATAGTCAAAATATGGTCAGTAGTATTCGATAAATACCAATCCGAAGTGGTTCACCATCATCTTATTTCGAAGTGGCGTTTAAGCTGGAAGTGTCAATATAGCAAACCTCGCGGAACTAACCAGTGATGCACATGAAATCGTCAATTTTGCCTAGGAAATTGCCTCAAAATGATAAGTACAATTATTATTAAATGTTTTAAATTGTTTATTTTTTGTTGTACGTAAATTTGTTACTGAAACTCGAATTCGGTACACAACATTTTGGCACCAAGCCAATGTGAGGGACGGCAAGAGATTTGACGTATACCAGGTCCATATGGAAAAGGGAACTATACCGCAGTTTTTACACGTGATCTACTTATTGGGACGTTTGGCTGCCACCCAAGTGGTCTGGGTTTTCTTTTCGGCGGGTTTAGTCACCTTCTGAAACTTTAGAAAGGTGTTAAATTTGAGGTCTTGAGCCTTCTGACTTCGTAGTTCAGTATTTAACACAAAGTGATTTTTTTTCTAACTCCCTAACATGAATACACTAAAGAAAGTATTGAAATTGTCTTAAAACTTTTCAATCGAGGTTTCTACAAATCTTCAAGTTACAAAATTTTCTAATTCAAAAAATACATGTCTATTTGTGAACATGATACTCAAAAATTAGTTGAGCAAAATGGATGAAATTTTGCACATGGGCTCTGCTTCAAATTTGCATATACCCATCAAATTCCAAATGAAATCCTTTCAAAGGAGGCTTGTTTGTTCAAACTGATTATTGATCTGTACTTTTACTTTGCACATAAACCCAAGAATCCAAAATCACAACAACTTTTATAAATTAAATTTGATATGTGATTATGTCACTACATTAGTAATTTTGTATCAAGTTTTGGTTTTAATTGGTCGGATAAAAAGATGTTCAAAATGCGTGTTTATTTTTCTGATTATTGGGCATTAAACACATTTCAGCGACAGATCGCCTTTCTACCGTTCATAGACTTTCTCCTAACTATGTTCGCTAACAGAATATGGTTAATAATACATAATTAGAGAGTTTGTGAGAAAGTTACTTGGCGAGCATACCCGCTCGCTACTTTCTGATACAAAGCGATATTATTATTTCACCAAAAGATTCGAATCCAAGATTTGCCGAATCTCCAGAAATCAAACCTCTTTGAATCCGAAAAACACACATTTGGAATTATTTTTTTCGACCCCTTAGCCTACTTGTGCACTAGATTGCACAAAGACTTTTCAGCGTTAGAAAAAATTTCATATATAAGTTTCATAACAAATTTGTAGGTTTCTGTCAAATTTTGAAGAAACTTAAATCATAGGAAATTTCTGTTCCAAGCATAAGTGAATGCAATTACTACAAAACTGGTGAGCAAAAAATAAAATTCAAATATTACTAAATCCATAACAAGCACTGAACCGAATCTTTCAAAAGATTGGCCGTCAATCCATCTGCATGTAAAGGCAACAACTCAAAAATGCACTGACTCTAAAAAACGAAATTTGGTGTGTGATCTTGTTACTAAGTTTGTAGTTCTACCTCAAATTCTGATTTCATTCATTCCAAAAAAAGACGTCATAAACGCATACTCGTTTACCTTCATTACACAATAACACTCGATACAAAGCACA
This sequence comes from Argiope trifasciata, assembly GCA_026543055.1. NCBI lineage: Eukaryota > Metazoa > Arthropoda > Arachnida > Araneae > Araneidae > Argiope > Argiope trifasciata. The sequence goes on along the minus strand of JAPMOQ010015486.1, from coordinate 184,924 downwards.
AGGTGCTCATGTGTAATACTCTGAAAATGTTTAGAAAAAGTGAACACTCGCGATGTTCACGATCTTACCCAAATTTCATGCGGAAGAAGAGGTTATCACTTTTATTATAGAATATTTGAGAAAGTTTCGAAAGACAACAATTGTTGCTTAACATAAGGAAATATCTAATTAAACCAAAATCAGTCTTTCTTACACATATTGTTAGCATTTTTTGTGATTATATTTTTAACATTTTAACAAATTAATTATCACCAATTTTTAACTATAAAATTAATAAATACATATAGATTAGAATTATTTCATTTTCAGTAAAATTATCTTTCGTGTAAATTAAACAGTCGGGGTCTCCAGTTTTGTTTTTTGGACTTTCAGCAATTTCCTCTAATTGGAACATGTGAATTGATAAATGCTGATCTCTTTACTAAGTCATTCATGAATTTAATATTAAAAAGTCACGCTTCCTTAAAATATTAAGTTAAAAATCATTCCAAAAAGCTGAAGCTACTCCTTTTTTTGAAATAAGACTTACAATTTGTGTTCGATCGTGTCGTTGTATTTTTAAGATCGCTGAGACCCAAAAGTCAGAAACAATGCTTGATGAATTATGACCTTGTTGGACGTGTGCCAGTAACTACCTCTTTGAGACCATTTTTGTTTGCGTGCTGCCTGTCAGCTCTGAAAATCAAAATTTCGAGCTCCTTGCTTTTTCGCAAAGGAAATCGAATTCCCTCTACAAGTATCTGTCATTTTTGTGGTAGAGCACAAAAAGAAAATTTGGAACAAATAGGATATGTTTTTATTATTTCATATCCCAAAACTATTTCTCAACTAGTGGTGATGCCTTATAGCTTTCATAAAAATTATTTATATCAAAGCCAAAAACTCTGAATATACTTATATAAACTTATTTAATTATTAAGGGATTTTAGGTTATTATTAAACTGCTGATTTCCAAAGAAAAATGAATTTAATTAAACGTCTTTGTATTAATTTTATGTAATTGTACCACAAGTTCTGCACTGTGCAAGTATGAAATATAAAGTTGTACTTGCGGTGATAAAAACTGGCAATTTTATAAAAACAAGTATAACCACAAAATAACATCCGGTCAAATTATACCGCTGTGGAAAATTATTATACAAGTACCTCTAATAATGTATTTGTGCTAACATCAGATACACATGTAAATTTTACATAAAGGCACCTCTCTTAACTTTTAATTCCCATAAGGTGCAAAACAAAACGAAAAGGATCACTCGTTTAAAGAGTAATGCTTTTCAAAACGAATAACGAAGAATTTTGACAATTTTACATACTGGATTAGCATGTATCACTCTGCATTGAGCGCTTGTTTAAAGACAACTCTTATAACTACATGCAAGAATTTGTACCAGGATAGCATTGTCCAAAACGATTCTGAGTGGTTTAACAAAAATAAAATGTAAAATGATGACTCAGTTAACGAGTGATGTTTTGCAGAACGAGTAGTGAGAAAACTTCGCCTTCCTTTGAAGAGAAATATCTACATGTAAGAAGTTTTACTCGGATACCGTTGTCGAACACTATTCCAAAGGATTTAAGCAAATGCCAGTGGAGTCTTAATCACTCAGATTGTATATATTGACAGGATTGCAGAGTAATGATGGATGGTTACGACAGCAATAAGCAGAGAGAAAAACATATCTAGAAGTACCGAAGAAGTTATGAAATTATTATGAAAAAGCACTCTGAGTCACAGCAAAAAACTACGGAAGAAATTTGATCAGGATAGGAGAAATAATAGATTTAACTAAGTAACAGTATCTGAAAGAAATAAGTGAAATAAAAGTAAATGAAACGTTAAAAGTCTTTGAAATCAGTTATTGTATCTTAAATTGAGAAGCATTGCCACAATAAATCTGTTCAGTCTTGTAACTCTTCAAATTCATTCAAAGATAAAGCTGCGCCTAATTTCCCCAAAATTATGATACGTGGGCAAACTTTCTTTAGTCAACTTCCTTGTAAATAATAAATATATTCTTTATAAATAATACATTTGTTTGAATATTTCCTTTCATAATGGAACGCATTTTACATAGATTCTTGTGTAAAAAATTGTTTATCATGTGTTTTACATTATAAATAAGATTCGTGAACGAATTATATTCATTAAAGAGATTATTCACGTAGAACTTCTCTAGAGAGTTTTTTATATGCCTTTGTCGAAATCCCCATACATCATTTCAAAAATGTTTTTTTGAGGAGATGGCTCTACTATGTCTTCTAATTTAAAATTGATTGAAGATGTCTATTTGGTCTTTCTTATTATTGGTGAGATACTGTTGTTCTCTGGCATTGGGTCAGACTACTTCGTGACAATCTACATTAACATTGCTTCGACTAGGATGGACTAGTATCACATATCATTCAAAGTGTCTTCATGGAGGAATTACTATATACCATACTATGTGACGATCCAGTCCGGAATTAGAAATGAAAAGATTGTCATCTAATTTTTCATGCATATGAAGCTATTGAGAGAACACTAGAATGGTTGGTCTTCTGAGGCTTGTTATTCTGAGAGATGGTGAATTGTCTCTAAGAGTATGCAAGTCTCTATTAAGAATATAGAGTATTAAAAATAAGTTGATTGATAGTGCTTAGATTGTTTTTTAATTACCGCTTTGGAACCTCTTCTTTTGTATACCGAAGCAGACGCACAGTTTGGGGATAGTCGCATGACGTTGGCTAACTTCGATGATTCTGTACCATCTCTAATATTTGTATGCATAATCCTCTTTATAGAAACAGAATCTTAGTAAGTGCAGCGTGAAAAGGATGTTGCTGTTGATAGCAACAGTTGACAAATTTATATGACCTGCCAATACATTTAGGGTAATTTTTGAATACCTAAATCTCTCACCCAGGTTAATGCAACAATTTCAAGTAAACACACAGATACAGTCTTATTAAAATTGCAAAACAACGTCGATGCCAAATTTTGTTTCCGTTAACTCTGCACAAGATTCGCAATGAAACTTATTGGTATGCCTACGTCGAGATTACTACTCACAGTAGAACACAAAATCTCTATTACACAGTTCTCAATGTTAATCTAATGGTGTCATTTTGAACTTTAATTGCTTCCGTTACTATGTAGCTTTATACTGTTATGTACTTTCGTGGACTTCTGTGAATTCGAGAAGTCTACAGAATGAGTCCTGTATTATTTCATACATTTGTATACATTGATGGATTTTTCTTTTCACTTGCATTCGCATAATGCAGTCTTTGAGAGTTTGAATATATATTTTTTACTCCATCTACAGTATTTTTACGATTTCTTCTGTGAGAGATTTATGAGCAGTTTTTAATCTTTATATAAATAAATTTCATCTTCTGGAATATATATATATGTCAAATTTCACCAATAATATTTATTTCATGAAGTTAAAACATTTGATATTAAATTATGGATATTATTATGCATTTTCGCTTCTAATTTTTCAAGTGTAAGTGATCGTCAAAGAAAATGATAGCAAGGCTTTCATGATCTACCCATTTTACACCTCCCAAAACACAGGTTTGGAGTTATACTTATCTGTGACAATTCTAAAACAAAAAGAGCTTAACGAATTAAAATCGGCATGTGGTCTCGATGCAATAAGAAATTATAAATCAGTACATTAAACAATTTACATTAAGCAATTGTAAGCAGTACATTAGGCCATTCGAGTGGTTATTTCGAGGGACATCATTCAATCAACAAGCTCCATTTTTTCACATAGCTATTGATCTGCCTAAAATAAAAGAAATTCAAAACTTCATTAGTTGCTAAATTTTTGAAGGCAGAAAAGAGATTTCTTTTTATTGGTGGGCCATCAAAAATATTTTACTTTACATGACTAATAAAATTGTATGAAAATTTAATTTTTCTAATTAAAGCACATTTATTTATTTAAACTATTTAAAGCATATTTTAATGCCAATTAAAGCAGTTTTCTAACTGGAAGCATATGCTTATCTCTATCGACGTAGAAAGTAGTTAGCTACAATTAAAATGGACAACCTTTATGAAATTGAAAAGCTTTTATAACTTTAAAAAGGTGTCCTTAATTTGGAGTTTAAAAATGCATGTAGAAATACATAAAAACATAGAAATGTATACTTCCGTGCAGAAATTTCTCAATAACCACATGCACATAAAGGTCAAAAGACTCAACATTGACTTAGTAGTTAAGATTTTCTTTTCTCTAGTCTATTATAGTAATTATGGGTGTGGTTATTTTAAGATAAAACATTTTAGATTAAACTTTCTCTTCTTCTGAATGATAAAAGCTTTTCATAGACTGATAATAAAGATATTGAATAAAGATGCTATAACTATAATTGAATAGTTTATTTCGAGACTTATAGAAAATAAAAATATAATAATTTTCATGAATATAAGTTATAAATACATCAAATAACATTGCAATCAACAGATTTGTAATGGAACATCTTAAAATTAACGATGCAGTAATGGATATGTATTTTCATTCCGATATTAATCCGTTAACTATTATATTTTTAATCATCTAATTAGATGATATCTTCTTATTCAGTTAAGCGCTGTCTCATTAGTTCAGTTAAAAATAAGAAGAGTATTTGGATAGTATTTTTTGACCTTATTATCCTCTTCTGTAATTTTTGTATTGAATTATTTTTTATATAATTAATTTTAACCTGTAAATTTGAAAAATGATATTTGATGTTCATCTGATGCACCGGCTGGACAGTTAAGAGGTTAAAATAAAAAGAGACTTTTATACCATTTGATAAATAAGAAAGGACTTCGCCAATTTAATTTTGAAGTTCATATTCAACTTGCAAAAAGGAAAAGGGTGTGATGTTACACTACAATCCATACTATTAAATGGTATACTGTGCACAATTGGATCTCCCAAATTATTTGCATTAATCAAATTTCTCTGAACAAGTTTCTAATGTTGTTTAAAAAATTATTGCGCCATTTGCAATAAATATGTATAAAGTCTGAGTATGTTATATCATGGGAAGTCGAAAGGGAAAGCATATTGTTTAGTTCCCGAATATTTTCCCCGTTGATTTGAAATCAATCAAAACAGTTCTCTATCAATCAAGGAGAATCCTCTTTTAAGAAAATACAGTTTGTTTTATTTGTTTGTGCATGAGGTTTGATCAAAATGCATTTCAAAAACTTATGGAAGTGGAAAAGAGATAATAGAAAAAGAATTCATATTATTTTTGTAAGGAAAAAATCAGCTTTTTATTTCTTGTACATGCAGTAAAAAGAAAATATAATAATTGTAAAAAAAATGAAGTTGAGATTTTTGAGATTTGAAGTTGAAAATTTTTTACGTTTTAGACTCACTGAGTTCGAAAAATACATTTTTGGAAAATGTCCGTTCGTCTGTCTGTGACAAAGATAATTAAAAAACACTCTGAATTAGACAACTGAAATTTGATTTATCACATTTGCAGATTTCGATCAAATGTTGAGTAAAATATATTCAAAGGACGCCCATATATCTAGCTGTTCGAATATAAATTAAAATTATAATTGCAAAATGAGCAAAGCTAGATAGGTAAAATTCGGTGCACATATTTAACATCTATAGTGTAGACACCTGGCAATTGTTTTGCCCAGTTTAAAAAGGAACTGATAGTCTGTTGCGTTCTTCTAGAAACATGACATTTGCCATTGGACAAGCCCACTGCTACGAAGACAGCGATTTAAACCGATAGGGTGCTTTTGTTGTTTTAGTATCACGAATTAGGACCAAGAGTACAACTTTGCCACTCACGCATCACTCATTCATTTGCACAATCTCTTTTTACAGTAGGGCACATTCACACATCTCACAGATAGAACAGAGGAAGAACAACTATGTCGAACCATGACTCGAACCCCCGATGCCCAAATCACGGGAAAGGCGCTCTTCCCTAGGTCAGGATGCCGGCTTGAAAACATGTAAATGCGAAAGTCCGACTGAAACCATTCGGTAGATAGAAAAAAACAAATATTAGGTTGGTGCGTATGAAATGTCGGATTCTTAAGTGATTGTATAAAACTGCATATATTTCTTCAAAAGCTGTTTATTCAATCAAAGTATGCTCCATTCGCTTCAATACACTTCTCCCAACGAGATTTTAAAGCGTAGATGCCTGTCTTAAAAAAATTTTGGTCTTTAGAATTAATAAACTCTGATATCGAGTTTTTTTAGACTGTCTTCATTTTCATAGTGTTTGCCCCTTAAAAACAGCTCTAAATGCTTGAAAAAATGAAAATCGGTCGGCGAGAGATTCGGTGAATATGGTGGATGCTGCAAAACTTCATATTCCAGTTCGTTCCAGCTTATTTCGCTCTGTCAGTGCGTGCGGTACCCACTTGTCCATCTTCTTAACCTTGCCAATCTCAGAAAGGTGTCACAATATCGTTGTATGGTCAACTTTCATCCTGATAGCAAGTTCCCTCGTGGATACGGCTGGATCCGCTTCCACTAGAGCCTTCAGGTCATCATTCTTCACAGACGTTTTGGGTCTTCCGCGCGGCTCATTTTGCAGTGAAAAATCGCCAGTCCGAAATTTTTCGAACCAACGCTGCACTTTCCGATCGTTAACCGTATTCTCCCCAAACGCTTGGTTTATGTTGCGTGCAGCTTTTGCAGCACTATTATCAAGTTTGTACTCATATAAGAAAATGACGCGAATGTCGGCAGAATTCATATCGGCAATAAACTCAAAAGAAATAACAAAAGGGAAGACCTTCGAGAAAACCTATTTTGCTGAAATGAGTCTCTGGCAATGGACAATACGACTATGAATGAGGTTATGCCAAAGACAAAAGTATAACGAAAACAGGGAGACAAACGTCCGCATGTAAAGAGAATCCGACATTTCATACGCACCAACCTAATACATAATTTATTATCTTCACTATTATATGAAACATAATCAAACTAGAACATAGAAGTTTACTAGTAAAAAGTCTAGATTAGAACACTCATTCTGATCTTGGTCGAACTCGTCAAATTTGTTAAACTTTTCGAACTGTCTGCAATACTCAGTACACTCCATTCTCAGATTCGCAAATCCTCTGCGCCTTTGCGCACACATCAGAAGGCATTTACTTCATCAAAACAGAGTTGCCAGAAAAGATGAAGGCAGGTGATGAATCCATCTCCCAATGATAGGATGAACTCAGATTATTAGCGAAAATAACAGGTCTAACAAACTGCTCATCTTTTTACATGTTACACCTTAGCGAAGTATAAGCACCGAAAATTCCAAATCCCAGGATCCTGAAATGAAATAAAGTTCCTTGATTTTTTTTTCCTTATTATAATCGTAATATAAAATTTATTCAACTATAAAAAATTATTTTATTATTTCAGTAACATTACTTTCAATGCTGTCAAGAATTCATTCAAAATAAAAATGGCGAAAAAACATTCAAAATACTCTGATTCTGTATTAAATAGCAATCAATTTGCCAAAAGCCCTAGCAGCAAGTTTTTAAAATCACAAGTTATCTCTTTCAAATCAATTCAATAAATTACAAAACTGAGCCTACTTATAAAGACTAGTGGATTTCTTTTCAGTTAGAAACACAAGCTCGAATCTCCTGAGCTTCTATAAATTCCTTCCGTGTTGTTCGAATGACACTTGTTCGTGACTGCGAAAAATCTCTTACAAGCCTCTATCGGGGTTGTGCATTGTGCTGTAGAATTGGGGACTTGCCAAACGATCAGAATCGCTGCGCTTACAGAATCAGTAAGAACTTCTGCCCTTTTCCAGCACAGCGAGTAACTCCTTACACCGCCTGGAAATGCTGTAAAATATGTGGACAGATATATCACAGTTGAGAGCAATTTAAAAAGTGTCTGAAGAACAAAAATGTATTTATGAAGATATTTCTTGTGGTATATGGAACAGTTTTGAATTGTAAGAAAGCAACTGGATCCGTTTGTTATCAAAAATTTAATAAACATACATATCTTTTGTTATTCTTTTATCTTGATTTGTTTTATTTGTGTTTATGAAGTAAAATATGCCACACATAATAAATAAAGCTGTATAATAATGACTGCCATTCCGTTCGTGCATTGTAATTTTTAGTAGTAAAATAATGATTATAAAAAACATTTTTTTTTTTTTCAAAAAACTTCGAACCTCTTGTTCAACACATCTTAGCATTAAAATGTTTTAGGTTTGGCTCACCAGTCTTGATTGCATCAGCCTTTCCATTTTGTATATGAAACAAACATGGAATTCATCTAACTGATGACAACCTGAAAAGATTTCTATGCCAATAAAAATAAAAATTAAAAATTCAGCATTGGAATTATTATCGGAATAAAGCAATTTTTTTTGTTGTATTAAAATTTATTATAGGTACATTTCATATTTTCATATCATAAATAAAGTTAAAGTTTTTTAAAGAAATCAAGAGAAAGAAAAATTAATAAAAAAAGACAATCATCTTGGCAAGTTGGCAAATAAAGATAAATTTCTTTATATTTAAATTAATGCTTACAAATCCCTTCAATTCATCGACCGAAATAATGAAATGTTTTAATAAAATAACTACAAATTATATCTTTTTATCATATAACGCAGTTTTTATTCCAAAATTAAATGTGAGGTTATCACATCAATATCAGTTCCCTTAACAAAACAGCGCTGTCTATCCTTTCCCACTGCATTGAACAATTTACAGCTGAGAATATGTAATTTATCAATTTTGTAAACAAGGGAATACCAATTAACAAATAAAAATAAAAACAATGCCTTTTAAGCTATGCTATTTATTAAAAAAAAGTTTATTCAAGAAAAATAAAAATTTATCTTGAATGGCATTACTCTAGCGTGCCTACAGAAATGCTGTATTTTCTTCTGATGCCTGTTTACATTTTAGATTTGGTTAACTGGTGCAGATCTATTTTTCTTTCAGATTTGTCTCACGATTGTAGGAAGTGACATGTTTTCGGAATAGAACCTGGGACCTTTGGATTACAAGGCCAGTAACGTAACCACAGGGCAAAAGCATGTTCATGTCCCGTAGATGGTATCTGTCTTATTAAGATATTACCACAGATTCCCCCTCCAGTGAGTTGACGAAGTTGTTGAGTGGTGATGAATTGGTTTGTTGAGTGAGAGGTTTCCGTGTGTAGCTGTTGTGTCTATTGCTCCGTACCCATCTTTGTTTGGCGAGCGGAGAACTTTTTAGTCACGCCAAGCGTTATGGCGAGAGTGCGTGAATTGTTGCGTCAAGTGAGTCTGAAGACTTTGGTTGCGGGTAGATGGCGCCACATCAGGTGCATGAAGGTTGAAGGTTCATTGTACGAGGTCATCATTGTAAGAAGGTGAAATGTGCTCGGAATAGAACTCAGGACCTTTGGTTCTGAAGGCCAGTAAGATAACCACAGGGCAAAAGCATGCTCATGTCCCGTAGATGTTATATGTCTTATTAAGATATCACCGCACGATTATTTGTTGAAAAACTTCGAACTTTGTATTCAAATGACAAAATATTGTATTGGTTGCCAAAAAAATTATCATCTACGTTTGAAACATATTTGCCGACATTTACTATCGTTTGCGATTGTTCTTCTTTCAAAGAGCAATGATTTTTGATAAAAATTAAGGTATCCGACTACGTTAAAAACACGGGCTATCGACCACATTGGCAATTTTTTTTTCGTTGTAGTTAATCCTTCTAGTTCAGACTTTAATCTTTCCAAAACAATTTATCTTTTCGAGGAAAAGGTAGGTTTGACCTATCATCCAGAAGCACATATTTTTTAGGCGAAAATTTGTCTTTCACTTCAGTTTTTTCAAAACTTTAATTTTCAAAAAAATTCTCCACCGTTAGCAGGATATCTCAAAAATTAATAGGGGTATTTGCATAAAATTTTCAGTTCGTTTTTAAATAATATGGACAATGAAATGAACCAAAAGTTTTACTGCTGGGGAAATATTTCCTCATTTATTGGTGTTTATAGAAAAATTAAGTTGTAGATTTATGAAAAAGTTGTAGATTTATATACGTATAATTTTACCCATAACTTCTTTGCATCGCAACATTTTTCTTAGATTTTTGTTCATTACATTCCAAAACTTGAGTACAAAGAAAAATAGGATTGCAGCATTACAATTTTTTGTAAAGTGTTGTTAGCCATTTTGGTTCAGTTTCATTAATATATACTACCAATTTTCTTATTTCTCAAGATACATTATATTTTCAAATCCCTTTTTTATATTTATAGTATTTTGTACTATCATTAACAATGCATCTAAAAACTTTGGTTTTAAATAATTTTTAAAAAATCTAATTTTTCAAATAATTTCCTTCGAAAGTAGTCGGATACCTTAAGAATTTACTATTTGATTTTTCTATTCCATTGGAAAAAAATATTGACTGCTTCTCTTAATATTAGTGCATTTAGAGTTCAATCTGTTGCACTTTTGAATATTTTAACTATTAATGATAATAAAAGCAATAGATTAGCTGTTTTCTTAATATACTTGAGCCAAAATTATAGCGTTTTTTTTTTTTTTTTTTTTTTTTTTTTTTTTTTTTTTTTTT